>QJNY01000143.1:107529-121384 GCA_004155945.1 Monosporascus sp. mg162
ATTTTTATTTATTTCGAAAATATTTTTATTTATTTTAAAACGTTAAAAAAATATAATAAATATATTTTTTAAATTTTTAAAACTTTAAATAAAATAAATATTCGAATTAATATCGTTAAAAATATATAATATACGTAAAAATTAAATTATTTAAGATTTATTTTTACTTTTAATTAAAAATTAATTTATTTTTAATAAAATAATCGTTATCGATATTCGGTAAATTTTAAAATTTACGGATTACTTATATAATTTAATTAAAAAATATAAAAATATTATTAAATTATTAATAAAATTTATTATTAAAAAATATATTAAAAAAAATTTTAAATTTTTAAAAAAAATTAAGGAAATTTTTTAATTATTTAAAAATAAAATTATTAAAACGTTAATAATAAAATTATATAACGCCGACAAAAAAAAATATTTAAAAATAAACGTTTTAAATTATACCTTAAACGTAATTTTAAAATAAGAAAAAAATAATAAAAAATAATATTTAATAATTTATTATTTTAAAATTTTTCGAAACGTAAAATTTTTATATAAAATTTACGATAAAAAATTATTAATAATTATTAACGTTTTTAAAAAATAATTTTTTTTTTTAATAAAATTAAAAAATTTTTTAATATTTATTTAAATTATAAAAACTTTATCCGGTTTATAACGCTTTAAAAATTAAATAAACGTTATAAAATTTAAATAATTTTTTTATCGAAATATAATTTTTAAATTTATTATATTAAAAAAAAATATATTTAAATAAATATTTTAAATTATAAAAAAAATTACGATTTTAAAATTTCGAAATATTAAATATAAATATTATAATAAATTAAAAACGGTATTTTACGGTTATATAAAATATTAAAATAATTTATTTTAAAATTTTTATAATAATAAAAAATAAAAAATAAAATATAATAATTAAATAAATAATTTAAAAATTAATTATTATATTATAAAAAAATTTATATTTTTCGAAATTAATAAAAATAATTCGTTAAAAAAATTTTACGAAAATTTATTATATATATATTAAAATATTTTTAAAATTATTAAACGATTATAAAAAAAATACGATTTTTTAAAATTTTAACGAATTATTAAATAAATAATTAAAAATTATAATATTTATAATAAAACAAAAATAATGCGATATAAATTTTATAAATTTTTATAATTTATAAATATTTTAAAAAAAAATTTAAAATATTATTATTTAAGATTTTATTAACGGTTTACTTTTATTAAAAAACTTTATTATTAAAATTTAATATAATAAAATATAAATAATTATTAATAAATTTATTAAATATAAATATTTTTTATTTTTTAAAAAAATATAATAATAAAATAATTAATTTACGTTTTTATTTAATATTATTTCGATAAATATAAAATATTAAAAAAAATTATTTTAAATAAAAATAAACTTTTTATATTAAAATTTAATATTAATTTTTTTAAATAAATAAACATTAAATTTAAATTTTTTATAATATATTATTTATAAATAAATAAATAAATAAAATATTTAAATTAAATATTAAAATAATATTTAATAAATTATATTAATTATTAATAAAATAATTAAATTAAATTTTTTTTATTAATTTAAATAATTTATAATATTTTTATAAATAAAAATATAAATATTTTTTTATATAACGGTATATAATTATTAAATAAAAACTTAACGGTTAAAATAATTTTTAAACGAAATTTTAAAATTAATTATAAAAATTTTTCGTATAAAAATAATAATAATTAAAATTTAAATAATATAAATCCGTTTATAAAATAAATTACGATTTTTTTAATAAAAAATAACTTAATATTATAATAAAAAAAATTTAAAAAATTAATTTTATCGAAAAAAAATAAAATTTATTTATTATATTAAAAATAAAACGTAATTTCGAACATTTTTTAAATTAAAACAAAAAAATTTAATAATAAATTTAATTTTAAAAAATTTAATTTATTTAAAATCGATAAAATTATTTTTAAAATTAATTACCGATTATTATTATTTAAAACGTTAAAAATATACTTTATTTTCCATATTTTTTTATTTAAATTAATACTTAAAAACGTTTTATTAAAAATTAATTTAAAAATCGAAAAAAACGATAATAAATATAAAATTAAACGAATATTAAACTTTAAAATAATTAAAAATAAAGTCCAATATTTAATTAAGTAAAAAAATTACTTATACGAAAAAAATTTTTAAAAAATTTTTAAATATTTAACAAATACGAAAAATTTAATTAAAACGTTTTATTATTAAAATTTTAACCGATCGATTTTAACGTAATTAAGGTTATAAAAGATAACGGCTTAATATTTAAATTTAACCTTTTAACGTTTTAATCGAAGAAAAACGATATTTTCGTTATAACATTAATTTCGGAAATAAGCCGAACTTATTTTATTTTTACGTCACGTTATTTTTTTTCTGTTTTTTTTTTTTAATTAATTTAATTTTAAACCTTTTTTTAACGTTTTTAAAGCTTTTTTTTAAAAAAAATTTTATTAAAAACGTAAACGCTTTAATTTTTTAATAAATTTTTTCGTTTTTCTTTTTATTATTTTTTAATAAGTTAAAAATTTATCTTTAAATTTTCGTTATTTTTTTTTAAACAAAATTATATTTTATTTATTTTTTTTAATAAATTTATAATTAAAAGGTTATAAAAAAAATGTTAATAACGAATATAATAATTATAATTTAAAAATTTAACTATAAAAAAATAACCGGTTTTTTCGAAATAAACATAATTAAAATATAAAAAACCTTTTATATTAAAACTTTTAATTAAATCAGTATAAGTATTTTTAAAATTTCGTTAATTTAAACGGGATTTTTTTTTTATTTTTACGCGTAATTTGATATATCGAAAGATTAATAAAAAAAAGTTTTAAAAAGTTAAATTCCGTCCAGAAAGTTTTTTACCGTTTTATCTTTAAAATAAAAATGTTAAAAAAAAAGAAATAATATTACGAATTAAAACTTGCTTTTTTTATTTAAATAAAAATACCTTACGGTTAAATTCCGAAAGTAGGTATTTTAATATTTCGATATAATTTAAAGGATTTAATAAATTTAAACCAGATTATATAAATTCAGCAAATTTATAATATATTTATAAAAAATTAAAAAATATATATTAAATAGGTTTTTCTTATAAATAATATTTACTTAATTTTGTTCCTTAATTATTAATTTAAGTCTTTAATTAAAGGCAACATTTTTTAATTAAAAGAAAAGTCCGTAAATTTCTTTAACGAACAAATTACTAAATTATTCTTCGCCTTATTATTACCTACAAATCAAGAACCCCTTTCGGATACTACTTATACTTCCAGGTGGTTATGTGACAGGTTCGTTACTTTATTATACCCGTTACTATAAGAAGTTTTATTAAAAATTCAGTTTCGTCGAAGTTGTAAATATCTTTTTTTACGATGCCGTATTTTACGATTGTAGCCCGAATAAGTTCGAATTATTTGCGAAATGTTTCTGGATTTTCGGATAAGATCCGTTAATAATCGATTTTCCGATTTAAACGCGTTTAAAGTTTTTTTTTTGCCGTTTAACAAATTCCAACGCCCAGTTAATCCCGACGCGATCCGTAACGCGTTAGGCAGGTAATAAATTGGCTATATCTTTAACGTATTAAAGCCGGACAGGAAACGTTCGCGTATTTAAGTTAAGGATTCGGTTAACACTTAATTTTTTTTCGGTCGGCGTCAATTTCTGCAAAGAAGAAACAATATCGGCTCGAGCGCGTTTACCGCTAAAACGGTATACTAAGGAAAAATGTAAGACTTTATAAATAAAACTAAGCTTTCTATAACTAAGTTTCGAGTCTCGTTTTTTAGCCTAAGAAGCTAGGTTCATTTTCGCTTCTTTTATAAGGCGCTCCATGTTGTAATTGTTGAGAAATGGGCAATTAAAGATGTATAGTTGGAATAGCTAAAAAAAGTGTCTCGCTTAATGGTATGTCTCGCTCACTGGTGTGGCACGTTAAGGCTTATAGAATTAAAAGTTATCCAGTCGAAATATAAAAAGTCCGTTACCTATTATAATTACGGCAAGCCCGGACATATTACGCGAAAATAGTGAAGCTCTAAAAAGCATATATATTAAGCTTTAATTTCTAAGAATTAATATAAAAAGAAACCTAGCTATAAAAAAACGATTAATATAATTCACGCTAAAAGTAACGATAACTCTTTAACCGAAGTACAACAGGCAATAAGAAAAATAAAAAAGCTATTTCAGGCAAAAGCTCGAAAGTCCAAAAACGCCAAATCTATTAAATTTACTGTTACCTAGTAGTTACAAAAGCACGAAAAATAAAAAAAGTTAAGCGACGATAAGCTACTTTCCCGCGGATAACAAAAGCGACAGCAGAAAAACAACCAGTTAATACTTAATATATAATTAAAAAAATACTAAAGATAAAATAAAAATTTATATCCAGGGAAACCCGATCGGCACGGAAAACTTTACGCTGTTAACTATTAACGCCCCCAGTACGAAATATATAAAAAGGAAAAAAAAAAAAAAAAAAAAAAAAAAAAAAAAAAAAAAAAAAAAAAAAAAGTTTCGCACAACGAATTACACGTATATAACGATAAGGCTTCGATTTCAAAAATCGAATTGGAAGCAATTTTAAAACCAAAAAGTAATACCGCCATATACGCGAAATGGCAACGATAGAAAAAAACTAGAAAACCCCAGAATTAAAATATATTGCTAAAAGAAAGATCTAAAATTAAGTGGAATATTTGACAGTAATGTTACGACGTTAAAAATAACAGTTAAAATAAATCTAAGACGAAAACAAAAAAAATCGGAAAAAGAATATAATAATTCGAAAACAGCTTAAAACATTTAAGCTATTTGTGATAAAGCCTTAAATTAATAAAAGAACAAATATAAATAGCAACATTTTAGGAAAGCCTTAAACGCGGTAAGAATAATACGAAAGAAACTTATTATAGCACAAACACGAATTAAAAACAAACGATATACCGTATTTGTAAATTACGGCGTAACTGAAAGTAATTATATCGCCCCAAATATTATCAATAAGTTATAGTTACTATAAAAAATTAAAACATACCTTTATAAAATTAAAAATACTGAAAGTTGAATATTTAACTACGACGACGAAGAAGTCCGATACGAAATTAATTACCTTAAAATCTTTAACTATACGTACACCGAAATTTTCATTATATCTAGTTATATTATAACTAAAAAGCTTGGCCCGTTAATAGACGGTCGGAGAATATAGGACGCATTCCGAAATGAGGCTCAAATTATGTAACCGGCTGTTATAACTAGAGGGACTTGGCATGAAAAGAGACGGTCGGAGGATGTGGAAGATATCCCCGATATGGATCCTAGGTTAGGTGGCTAGTTTAAAGGTCTTAAAGCGCTTGGCATTTTAAGCCCCTTAAGACACTAGGGGCCGGCTTAAAGAGCTTAACGGGCTTAAGGGTTTAAGCCGCTTAAATATATTAAGCCAAGATTAATATATATACATTCATTTTTTCGAATAGTTCAAATAGTACCAATTTACAATTATAACTTGGTTACCTAGATTTATATCTGCTATTACCAAACGTAATTATCGCTTTATTACTTAAATTTTTACGATATTAATGTTAATATAAACCGTACGATTAGGTTTAATAATTAGTTAAGCTTATAGCCGTTATACGTTATAAGCTTTTGTTTAGTAATACCGTTAAACTTTAAGCAATATTTAATACTGTTAAAATGTCGACCAGCGCCGAAGTTACCGTTTTTACCTTAACTTAGCAACTGTAAGAACGTATTTAACAGCTTAAGGCCTATGTTTAATAGCTTACTGTTTAAGCCGTTATCCTAGTCGATTCGGTATTAATAGCCGTTATTTTAAAACTTAAAGTTAAGAAACCCGAACCTTACGATGGTATAGAAAGCGTTTAGGGCTTTTTAATCCAAGCCAAAGTATATTTACGATTGGAAAAGATCGAAGGCGACGCCGCCAGAATCTTTATTGTAGTAGGATTCCTTAAAGGAAACGCTTTAAATTGGTTTAAGCTTACGTTACGCGATTACTTAAAGAATGCAGAAGATAACCAGGAAACGGTTATTAAAAAGATTTTCGAAAGTTACGTTAATTTCGAATAAAAGTTTAAGGATAACTTCGATAATTCGGATGCAGAACGAAAGGTTATATAGGATCTTTTATAATTTAAATAAAAAGGACCAGCTTTTAAATACGCCGTCGAATTCAGAAACTTTTTATCTAAAGCAGAATGGGTCGATAACGAAGACGATATCCTGATCGACGTTTTCTATAAAGGATTAAAAATCGATATTAAGGATAAAATTATAAAAATCGAACGACTTAACGCATTCGACAAATATATCGTTAAAATTGTAAAAATCGATAATCGACAGTTTGAACGACGATAGGAACGACGTAAATAATTCGCTTTACGGTCTAAATTCTAAAAAGCTAATTAAGGTCGAAAGCGCTTTACGCTTTTTATTTTTTATAGAACTTAATTAAGGCTTATAGAATTAGGGGTTATTCAGTTAAAAGATAAGAAGTCCGTTACCTATTACAATTGCAGTAAGCCTAGATATTGCGCGAAAATGCAGAAGCCCGAAAAAGGTATATTAGGTTCCAGTTTCCGAAAACCAGCACAAAAAGAAACCTGGCGACCGAAAGACGATTAACATGATCTGGGCCAAAAATAACGGCAACCCTTTACCAAAGGTGCGACAAGGAATAAAAGAAGCAAAGAAGCTAGTCAAAGTAGGAGCCAAAAAGGCTAAAGAAGCCAGATTTACTAGACCTACTATTATCCAGTAGCTATAGGAGCACGAAAGATGGAAAGAGCTAAACGACGATAAGCCATCTTCCCGCGCATAACAAAAACGGCAACAGAAAAACAACCAGTTAATGCTTAACGCATAATTAAAGAAGTACTAAGGATGGGATGAAAATCTGTACCTAAGAGAACCCGATCGGCACAGAAAGCTTTATGCGATTAGCTGTCGACGACCACAGTGCAAGGTATACGAAAATGAGAAAAAATATATCGCGCGACAGATTACGCCTATATGGCGACAAGGCTTCGATTTTAAAAATCGAACTGGCAACGATTTTAAGGACTAAAAGTGGTACTGCCATATCTGCGAAATAGCAATAATGGAAAAGATCGACGAGTTGGCAGCTACCAGAAGCTGGTTAAAGGGTAAATATTGCCTTACCTATAAACCCTAATACTATTACGAATAATGCAATTACTAGACGCAGAAAGAATTAATCCAAAGAATAATGGAAAAATACTGCTAGAAAATAATTACCGATTTACGGATTTAGTTAGCTTTTACGGAGGACCCAAAAAAGCGATTAGCTATATAAAAGAAAATTCGCTTTTTTTCGAATTAAAGCTGGAAAACCCTAAAGTTAAAATATATCACCAAGAAGAGTTCCAGAATTAAGTGGAATATTTGACAATAATGCTACGCCGATAAAAGCAGCAGTTAAAATAAATTTAAAACGAAAACAAAAAACTTGAAAAGAAGATTTAGCAATTTAAAAATAACCTAAAAGACTTAAGCTACTTATAATAAGGCCTTAGACTGGTAAAAATAAAGGTAAATAATAATACCTTAAAAGAACTTTAAATACGATGCGAATAGTACGAAAGAAACTTATTACGGTACAAGTACGAATTAAAAATAAACGATATACCGTATTTGTAAATTACGGCGTAACAAAAAGTAATTATATCGTTTTAAAAGTAGTTAACGAATTATAGCTATTATAAAAGGATAAGGAATATTTTTATAAAGTCGAAAACGCCGAAAATTAAATATTTAACTACGACGATAAATAAATCCGATATAAAATTAATTATTTTAAAACCTTTATCGAAGGAAAAAAATAAACCATTAATTTTAACGTTATTGCTATCGAAAACTTCGATTTAATCTTAAGTTTGTTATGGTTGGAATAATATAACCCGGTTATTAATTAAAAGATTTACGAAATAAATTACGATTTATTTTTTAACGATAAGTTAAACGACGAAAAATCTTAATATTCGATCGATAAAGTAAATAAATGCAGGCATAAAAAAAAGGCAAAAACCTTACCACTTAAAAGTATACGGTATATTAAAAAAAAAGGCATAATCGAAATATATAACGCATTATTACTAACCTTAAAATAAAATTTAAACAAATAAATAACGATTTAAAACGACCGCCCGAAAAGTTACCAGAATAAATAATTAAAATATTTCCATAATATTACAAATACGATAAGTTAATTGGTAAAAACTTAATACCAAATTATTAAAGTATAACGAATAAAATTACGAAATAATCCTTAAGGATAGCAAAAATACCGCCTTTTATTCGATATACAACTTAAATTATGCAAAATTATATACATTCCGCAATTACTTCGAAAACAAACTTCGAAAAGGATGGATTCGACGTTCCAAATCACCAGCTAAACACCTTATATTTTTCGTATTAAAAAAAAGGGGGAAACTTCGACTAATAATAAATTATCGATAACTTAACGACATTACCGTTAAGGACAAAACGCCGTAACCACTAATTACCGAAATAAAAGATCGCCTGTACGGAATAAAATGGTTTACAGCTATCCATTTTCGAAATAATTATAACATAATTCGGATTAAAAAAGGGCACGAATAAAAAATAACCTTTAGGACGAAATATGGCTTATACGAATATCTAATTACCTTTATAAAACTAACTAACGTATTAACAACCTTTTAACGAATAATAAATTATATACTGAATAAATACCTAGATATTTTTATTATTTGCTACCTCGACAACATTCTTATTGACTCGGAAACGGAAAAAAAGTACGAAAAACATATTTATTAAATTTTATAAACGCTGCAAAACGCCGAACTTTTAGTTAATACTGAAAAGAACTATTTTTATAAACAAAAGTCGAATTTTTAAAATATATTATTACGTTAAAATAAATTCGTATATACTTTAGAAAAATTATTAGCAGTTAAAGATTAAATATAACCTATTAACGTTAAGGAAATATAAATATTTTTTAAATTCGCTAATTATTATCGACGATTTATACGTAATTTTAGCAAAATAGCTATGTTATTAACGGAATTTACCAAAAAAAATAAACTATTTAAATGGATTTTAAAAAAGAAAATAACTTTTTAGCAAATTAAAAACGTTTTTATTAGTAAACTAATATTAATTATGTACAACCTAAAGTAACTAATTAAGTTAAAAACCGATATTTTAAATTATGCTTTAAAAGTTATAATTAAATATCGAAACAATTAAAAACAACTTTACTCTATTGCGTTTTATTCCTATAAGTTATATAAAGTCGAATTAAATTACTTTATTTACGATAAAAAGTTTTTAACTATCGTTAACGCTTTTAAAAAATTTAGATATTACTCTAAAGGTAATATGCATTAAATTAAAGTATATACGGATTATAAGAACATTACCTATTTCTTTACGATACGAAAATTTATCGGAAAATAATTACGTTACGTAAAAAGTTTTTTTAAATTCGATTACGTTATTATTTATCGAAAAGGTTTAAAAAATGATAAAATAAACGTACTTAGTAAACGACCTAACTTGGAAAAACCTAAGGTTAAAATACAGCAGATAATTTTCGATATTATATTTAAAAAATATTTAAAATAGCGACGAATAATTACGATACGAGCGATACTAGCTAATATATATTAACATATCCAATAATATAATGCTAATTAACTAACAAAATACCAAATAAATAAAATATAAGTACCTAAAGACTTATAAAAGAATTTGATACGGGATATATACGAACACCAGGTACATGGATATTTAAGGATCCACAAAATCTTAAAACGTTTACAATAAATATATTACTTTCCTAAAATAAAAACTACAATGCAAAAGGTTATACGGCAATATAATATTTACGTTAAAGCAAAAGTACGACAACATAAACCTTACGGAAAATTATAATCTTTACTAATCGCCGAACGACCATAAAATTCGATTACATTTAACTTTATTACTAAACTTCCTATATTAAAAAACCAGTTATGAAAATATATTACGACAGTATTTTCGTAATCGTTAATCGATTTACGAAATTCTTATATTTCCTACCTTATAATAAAAATACCGATACAAAGTAATTCGCATACATTTTTTTAAAACATATTTTCGGTACTTACGAATTTTTAACGGAAATTATTTCGGATAAAGGTATTACTTTTACTTCGATATTTTGGCAAAAATTAATAATTTAACTTAAACTAAATTACAAATTATCTAATGCATTTAAACTTTAAACAAACGAATAAATAAATAAAAATTAACTAAACGTTAAAAACGTATTTATAATGTTATATTAATTACGAACAAAATAACTAGGTGGAAAAATTACCAGTTGTATAATTAACCTATAATACTAGCTATTACGAAAGCATTAAAACGACGCCAGCAACTACCAATTTTAGTTTCATACCTAAAATTTACCGAAATTCATATAAAGATAAACCAGCTAACGTTAAAACAGCCGCACGCAGAAATAAAATCAAAGTTCAATTTCGTACGCAACCAAATAAGCAAATATTACAACCAAAAAAATTAAAAAAAAAACCAACTTTTTCGAAAGAGAAAATAGTTTACCTAACTACCAAAAACATCTAAACTAAAAGGCCAAACAAAAAAACTCGATTTCAAATACATCGGCCCATACAAAATCGCTAAAAAAATCTCAGAAAACAACTATAAATTGGAACTACCGCCGAAGGTCAAGCTCCATCCAGTTTTTCATATTCCTTTATTAAAGTCAGCAGCGGATACAATCCAAGTTAATATATAACAGGACGACAAAATTATAAAGAATATACCAATTTACGAGGCAAAAAGAATACTGGATATACGTAAGGAAAAGGGATTTACTTAGTACCTAGTTAAATAAAAAAACTACCTAAACTCCGAAAATACCTGGAAACCTGCAAAAAAACCTTACGAATACTTAGCGCCTTTTAAAAAAACTTTCACCAGCATGTTATGACCAAAGGCCTTGGCCCAATTGACAGACGGTCGGAGGTTGGGAAAGGCATCTCCGATGTAGCTCCCAAGGTCACGTGACTGGATCGATGGGCTCATAACGCCTAATTGGATGAAAGAGGACTTGGCGCCTCGAGTTAGTCGAGCCGGGCAGTAGCTCGAAGTAATTCGATAGGCTTAAAGGGGTTTTATTACCAAAAGGAAAGTCGAACTGGTTCGAGCCGGTCGAGCTAATAAAAGTATATATATACTTATTATTTCTCATAATTTAAATAATACTAGCTTATAATTATAACTTAATTACCTAGATTTATATTTATTATTACTAAACGTAATTATTACTTTATTATTTAAATTTTTACGATATTATTATTAACATAAACCGTACGATTAAGTTTAATAATTAATTAAGTTTATAACCGTTATACATTATAAGTTTGTATTTAATAATACCGTCAAACTTTAAGCAATATTTAATACTGTTAAAATGTCGACTAACGCTAAAATTACCGTTTTTACCCTTATTTAACAATTATAAAAACGCGTTTAATAACTTAAAGCTTATATTTAATAACTTATTGCTTAAGCCGCCGCCTTAGTCGATTCGGTATTAACAGCCGTTATTTTAAAACTTAAAGTTAAAAAACCCGAACCTTACGATAACATAAAAAACGTTTAAGGCTTTTTAACCCAGGTTAAAATATATCTACGATTAAAAAAGATCGAAGGTGACGCCGACAGAATCCTTGTTATAACGGGGTTCTTAAAAAAGGACGTTTTAAATTGGTTTAAGCCTACGTTACGCAATTATCTGGAAAATGCAAAAAATAACTAAAAAGCGGCTACTAAAACAATCGTCGAAAATTACGCCAACTTCGAATAAAAACTTAAGGATAATTTCGATAACCCGGATACGGAACGAAAGGCTACATAAAACCTTTTATAGCTTAAATAAAAGAGACCAGCTTTTAAATATGCCGTCGAGTTTAGGAACCTTATATCCAAAACAGGATAGGTTAACGATAAGGACAATACCTTAATCGACGTTTTTTACAAAAAATTAAAAAATAACGTTAAGGACGAAATTATCAAAATCGAACGACCTAACGTATTTGATAAGTACATCGCTAAAGCTGTAAAAATCGACAAGCGACAGTTTGAACAACGACAAGAACGACGTAAACAGTTCGCCCTATAATCCAAGTTCCAAGGAACTAACCAAGGCCGAAAACGCTTTACGCCTTCCACCTTTTATAAAACTTAACTAAGGCCTATAAAATTAAAAGCTATTTAATCGAAAAATAAAAAGTCCGTTACTTGTTATAATTACGGTAAGCCCGGATATATTGCGCGAAAATACAAAAGCCCGAAAAAAATATATTAAGTTTCAATTTTTAAAAATTAATACAAAAAGGAACCTAGCGACCGAAAAACGATTAACATAATCCGCGCCAAAATAATAATAACCCTTTACCTAAGGTACGACAGAAAATAAAAAAAACGAAAAAACTAATCTAAGTAAAAGCTAAAAAGGCTAAAAAAACTAGATTTATTGGATTTACTGTTACCCAATAATTACAAAAGCACGAGGGATAAAAAAAGCTAAACGACGACAAGCCACTTACCCGTACATAGCAAAAGCGGCAGCAGAAAAATAACCAGTTAATACTTAACGCATAGTTAAAAGAATACCGAAAATAAAACGAAAGTTTATACCTAAAAGAACCCGATCGGCACGGAAAGCTTTATGCGGTCAGCTGTCGACGACCGCAATATAAAGTACACGAAAACGAAAAAGAATATATCGCACGACGAATTATACGCATATAGCGATAAGGCTTTAATTTCAAAAATCGAACTGGAAATAATTTTAAGGATTAAAGGTAATATCGCCATATACGAAAAGCCGTAACGATGGAAAAGATCGACGAGCTGGCAGCAACCAGAAGTTAGCCAAAAGGCAAATACTACCCTGTATATAAACCCTAATGCTATTACGAATAATGCGATCACCAAACGTAAGAAAAATTAATCCAAAAAACAATAAAAAAGCACTGCTAAAAAATGATTACCGATTTACGAATCCAGCTAGCCTTTACGGAGGACCCAGAAAAGCGATTAGCTATACAGGAAAAAATTCGCTCCTTTTCAAGTTAAAGCTGGAAAATCTTAAAACCAAAATACATTACCAAAAAAACGTTCCAAAACCAAGTGGAATACTTAACAGCAACGCTACGCCGACAAGAACAGCAATTAAAATGGATCCAAAATAAAAACAAAAAACTTGGAAAAAAAATTTAACAATTCGAAAACAGCCCAAAAAATCCAAACCACCTATAATAAGGCCTCAGGCTAACAAAAAAAACAAAGGTAAACAGTAACACCTTAAGAAGGTTTTAAATGCGATATAAATAATACGAAAAAAACCTATAACGGTACAAATACGAATTAAAAATAAACGATATACCGCATTTGTAAATTACGGCGTAACAGAAAGTAATTACATCGTTTCAAAAATAATTAACGAACTACAACTAATATAAAAGGACAAAAAATACCTTTACAAGGTCGAAAACGCCGAAAGTCAAACATTTAACTACGACGATAAATAAATCCGATATAAAATTAATTATTTTAAAACCTTTATCGAAGGAAAAAAATAAACCATTAATTTTAACGTTATTGCTATCGAAAACTTCGATTTAATCTTAAGTTTAT
>QJNY01000143.1:121481-157178 GCA_004155945.1 Monosporascus sp. mg162
CCGATATAAAATTAATTATTTTAAAACCTTTATCGAAGGAAAAAAATAAACCATTAATTTTAACGTTATTGCTATCGAAAACTTCGATTTAATCTTAAGTTTATTATAATTAAAACAATATAACCCGGCCATTAATTAAAAAATTCGCGAAATAAATTATAATTTATTTTTTAACGATAAGCCAAACGACGAAAAATCTTAATACTTAATCGATAAAGTAAACGAATGCAAACATAAGAAAAACGACAAAAACCTTACTATCCAAAAATATACAACATATTATATAAAAAAAGGCATAATCGAAAAATACGACATATTATTACCAACCTTAAAGCAAAATTCAAGCAAATAAATAGCGATCTAAAACAACCGCCCGAAAAATTACTAAAATAAATAATTAAAATATTTCCACAGTACTACAAATACGACAAATTATTTAGCAAAAAACTTAATACTAAATTACCAAAACATAACGAATAAAACCATAAAATAATCCTTAAAAATAGTAAAATTACCGCTTTTTATCCGATATATAACCTAAACCATGCAAAATTATATACATTATGCAATTACCTCGAAAACAGGCTTCGAAAAGGATAAATTCGACGTTCCAAATCACCAACCGGATACCTTATATTTTTCGTACCAAAAAAAAGAAAAAAACTTCGGCTAATAATGGATTATCGACAACTTAACGACATCACCGTTAAGGACAAAACGCCGTTACCACTAATTACTAAAATGAAAAATCGCCTGTACGAAGCAAAATAGTTTACAGCTATCGATTTTCGAAATAACTATAACATAATTCGAATTAAAAAAAGATACGAATAAAAAATAACTTTTAAAACGAAATATAACTTATACGAATACTTAATTACCTTTATAAAATTAACTAACGCATTAATAACCTTTTAACGAATAATAAACCATATATTAAGAAAATATTTGGATATTTTTGTTATTTGCTACCTCGACGATATTCTTATTTATTCAAAAACGGAAAAAAAATACGAAAAACACGTTTATTAAGTTTTACAAACGTTACAAAACGCCAAACTTTTAATTAATACCGAAAAAAGCCATTTTTATAAGCAAAAAATCGAATTCCTAAAACATATTATTATACTAGAACAAATTTGCATAAACCTTAAAAAGCTATTAACAGTTAAAAATTAAACATAATTTATTAACGTTAAAAAAATATAAGCATTTCTTAAATTCGTTAATTATTACCGACGATTTATACGCGATTTTAGCAAAATAACCATACTATTAACGGAACTTACCAAAAAAGATAAACCATTTAAATAGATTTTAGAAAAGGAAATAATTTTCCAGTAAATTAAAAACGCCCTTATTAGTAAATTAATATTAATTATGTATAACCTAAAACGATTAATTAAGCTAAAAACCGATATTTCGGATTATACCTTAAAAGCTGTAATTAAATATCGAAACGATTAAGAAAAACTTTACCTTATTACGTTTTATTTCTATAAGTTATATAAAGCCGAATTAAATTACCTTATTTACGATAAGGAATTCCTAATTATCGTTAACGCCTTTAAGGAATTCAGATATTATCTTAAGAATAATATGCACCAAATTAAAGTATATACGAATTATAAAAACATTACTTATTTTTTTACGACGCGAAAACTTATCGAAAAATAATTACGTTATGTAAAAAACCTTTTTAAATTCGATTACGTTATTATTTATTAAAAAAGATCAGAAAATAACAAAACAAACGTACTTAATAAACGACTTAACCTAGAAAAACTTAAAGTTAAAATATAACAAACTGTTACGGATTGGGAGTACCGTGACAGCTCTAGTATATATGCAGCTGCAAGCACCAGAATGATTGCCACAATTGCGATCATTCCGCCAATCTTTTGCCCCTGGCGTAACGGTATGGTGCAGCCGTAACACAAACAATCTTCGATATTATACCCGAAAAATACCTAAAACAGCGACGAATTGCTGTAATACGAACGATACCAGCTAATATATATTAACGCATCCAATAATATAATACTAATTAACCAGCAAAGCATTAAACAGACAAAATATAAATACCCGAAAACCTATAAAAAGATTTAATACGGAATATATACGAATATCTTATATATAAATACCCAGGGATTTATAAAACCTTAAAACGCTTATAACGGACATATTACTTTCTTAAGATAAAAACTATAATATAAAGGGTTATACGGTAATGCGATATTTGCGCTAAAGTAAAAACACGACGATATAAGCCCTACGGAAAACTACAACCTTTATTAATCGTTAAACGATTATAAAATTCGATTATATTTAACTTTATTATCAAGCTTCCTTTATTAAAAATTCCAGCTACAGGAATATATTACGACAGCATTTTCGTAATCGTTAATCGATTTACGAAATTCTTATATTTCTTACCTTATAATAAAAATACCGATACAAAATAACTAGCATACATTTTTTTTAAATATATTTTAAGTACCTACGGATTTCCAACGGAAATTATTTCGGACAAAAGTACTATTTTTACATCGAAACTTTGGCAAAGATTAATAATTTAACTTAAATTAAATTACAAATTATCTAACGTATTTAAACCCTAAATAAACGGATAAATAAATAAAACTAACCAAACGCTAAAAACGTATTTACGATACTATATTAACTACAAACAAAACAACTAAGTCGAAAAATTACTAGTTATACAATTAACCTATAATATTAACTATTACGAAAGCATCAAAACGACGCCAGCAACTATTAATTTTGGATTTACACCTAAAGTTTACCGAGATTTACATAAAAATGGACCAGCTAATATCAAAACAATTTTTACATTAAAATAACTAAAACAGCTATACGCAAAAATAAAATTAAAGTTTAATTTCGTACGCAACCAGATAAATAAATATTACAACCAAAAAAGGTTAAAGGGATTAACCTTTTCGGAAGGAAAAATGGTTTACCTAGCTACCAAAAACATCCAAACTAAAAGGTTAAACAAAAAATTCGATTTCAAATATATCGGCTTATACAAGATCGCTAAGAAAATCTCAGAAAATAACTATGAATTGGAGCTACCGTCAAAAGTTAAGCTTTATCCAGTTTTTTATATTTCCTTATTAAAATTAACAGTAAATACAATCAAAGTTAATACAAGATAAAATCAAAACGAAAAAATTATGGAAAATATACCAATTTACGAAATAGAAAAAATATTGGACGTACGCAAAGAAAAAGGACTTACTTAATACCTGGTTAAGTAAAAAAAAATTACCTAAATTCCGAAAACACCTGGGAACCCGCGAAGAACCTTACGAATGCTCAACGCCTTTTAAAAAATTTTCACCAGCAACGCCGAAAGCGCCAAAATTAAAAATACTTTAGTTTAAGTTATCAAAAAAAGGCCAGTCGGCGGGCAAGAAGGATTACGCAAACGCAACCTCGGTTTCCAGCTACTGTTGCTTTCGTTTTAAACGTTCGAACTTTTCTATTACTTCCGTACCCTAAATATTTTTACGCAGCATTTCGATTTTACGTTTACGTAAAAGCTTTTTTTAATTCCGCAAACGGGCCAAACGATTAAATAGTTCGCTAAAATGCTGCTGCAATTCATTAAAACGTTATTAAACGGAAAAAAGCTTTTTTTCAGCAAAACGTTCTTAAAGTTCGAAACGGTTTTCTTTAGCGACTAACCGGTTATATTCGGCTTCGGAAGGCCCGAATAAGTTACAAAAATTACTATATTAAATACAGCAAACGTACTTTCTAAAACTGGGATAAACTTTACAAATTTCTTTTTCAGATTTGCAACGCGAACAAGAAAACGCAGATATATTAAAACTAAAAGTTTTAATTTTTTTGGATAAAACCAAAGCGTTATTACGTTTACGAAACTTTTATTTTTCGATACGACCTAACATAACGGTTAAATAATAGAAAATGATATAAAAAAGGGAAAGTTACTTACCAAACAAATGCGATAAGCAAATTAATCTTTAAAGGCAAAAATCTTAAAAAGGGGAAAATCGTATTATAACCAAAGGCCTTGGCCCGATTAATAAACGGTCGGAGGTTGGGAAAGATATTTCCGATATAACTCCCAAGGTTACGTAACTAGCTCGATAGGTTCATAACGCCTAATTAGATAAAAAAGGACTTAACGCCTCGAGCTAGTCGAACCGGGCAATAATTCGAAATAATTCGATAGGTTTAAAGGGGTTTTACTACCAAAAGGAAGGTCGAACCGGTTCGAACCGGTCGAACTAATAGAAATATATATACATTTATTATTTCCCATAGTTTAAATAGTACCAACTTATAATTATAACTTAGTTACCCAGATTTACATCTGCTATTACCAGACGTAACTATCACTTTATTACTTAAATTCCTACGATACCACTGCCAATATAAACCGTACAACTAGGTTTAATAGTTGGTTAAGCCCATAGCCGTCACACAGCAACGCCGGAAGTACCAAGATTAAAAGTATTCCAGTTTAAGTTACTTAAAGGAGGCCAGTCAGCAGGCAGGGTAATCTGCGCTAACGCAACTTTAGCTTCTAACTATTATTGCTTTCGTTCCTAACGTTCAAATTTTTCTATCGCCTCCGCATCTTAGATACTCCGACGTAGCATTTTAACCCCGCGCTGGCGAAAAACCTTACGCAGTTTTTAAAGGCGATCGATCTTATTAGCGGCAGAACGGAAAGCTTTTCGTGCTTATTTTTTTTCCCGTTCCAGTCGCTTTTTTTCGTCCAAAAGCCGTTAGTATTCAGAAATTGAAAAACTAAGTAAATCATAAAAACTACCATACTTAACGCAGCGAACGCATTTCCCCGAATTAAGGTATATCTTACAAACTTTCCGTTTAAATTTGCAACGAAAATAAAATACATTAAAAGATATAACAAACTTAAAAATATCGATTCGTTTTAATAAAATTAAAACGTTATTATATTTACAAGATTTTTATTTTTCAATACGACCTAATATGGCAGTTAGGAAATAAAAAATAATATATAAAAAGAAAAATTACTTATTAAATAAATATAACAAATAAATTAATTTTTAAGGGCAAAAATCCTAAAAAAGAAAAGATCGTATTATAATTAAAAGGACTTAGCATAAAAAGAAACGGTCGGAAGATGTAAGAAATATCTCCGATGTAAATTTTAGGTTACGTAATTAACTTAAAGGTTTTAAAGCGTTTAACACTTTAAACCCTTTAAGCTAGTAAGGGCCGGCTTAAAGAACTTAACGAGCTTAAAGGTTTAAGCCGCTTAAGCATATTAAGCCAAAACTAGTATATATATACTTATTCTTTTTTATAGTCCAGATAGCACCAGCTTGCAATTACAACTTGGTTACCCAGATTTACATCTGCTATTACCAGACGTAACTATCGCTTCATTGCTCAGATTCCCACGATACCACTGCCAACATAAACCGTACGACTAGGTTTAATAGTTGGTTAAGCCCATAGCCGTCACACCGGCTCAAAAATCTCAAAATGCTTGGCGCTTTAAGCCCCTTAAGCCCACAAAAAGGCTCAAAGGGCTTAAGGGGCTCAAAGGTTTAAGCCGCTTAAGCACCCTAAGCCAAAACTAGAATATATACGCTTATTATTCCTTATAGTTTAGATAGCATCAGCTTGCAATACAACTTGATTACCCAGATCTACATCTGCTATTACCAGACGTAACTATCATCCATTGCTTAGAATCCCACGATACCACTGCCAACATAAACCGTACGACTTAGGTTTAATAGTTGGTTAAGCCCATAGCCGTCACAGGTTTGGACACCCAAATCCACCTTATAAGAGCGCATGCAACTAGGCTCCAGCTACGTTACATTATTATAAAAGGATTTAAGCCGACTTAGATATCTTAAGCCAGGAATAAGTATATACGCCCGCGATTTTTTATATTCCAAATAGTACTGACTTGCAATACAACTTGGTTACTTAAACTACTATCTGTTACTACCAGACGTAGCTATTACGTTTGTTGCTTAGATTCCCACGATGCCACTGCCAGCATAAACCGTACCACTAGGTTTAATAGTTGGTTACTCCCATAGCTGTCACAATAATGCTGAGAGCTGTCCACCAAATTCAAGCAGTGGTTGCCATCTCTTGAGAGCCAAATGCTCCTTTTCCGCTTGGAAGACACCAGCATAGTGGGTCAAAACTGTCCAAGCCTTCGACTCCTCGAGAAAGTTTGAGCACTTCAACATATCGTCCCAATTAATGACCCGGTCGCCTGTCAGACCAGCTAAAGTCGATCAAACAACTAAGCCTTGGCTAGCTTGATCGGCTACTCAGGGGAGATTACTTCATGCGTTCTGGTTCAGCTTTATCTCAGCCGCAACTGTTTTTATGTCTATATAAGGAGGGTTCGCTGCCCTCTACTTCTAGCTAGGACCCCTTGGAGGTCAACCAGATAGCCATATATGCTTAAGTGTGTGATGTCGGGGTCTCATATCGCCGCAGAGCAACAAAAGCTGCCTGCCAGCGCGATTTCCTCAACAACCCATGCCCTTTTGAAATATGGCCGGGAGAGTAATGCAGCGAGAGTATCAGCGTTCATGCTCTTACCAGTAACCTATCTCCGCGGGTCGTACGCGAACTGGGCCGGTATAGTGTTTGTGAACTCGGAATCGAGCACTGCAATAATGCAAAGGGTGTCGGGATCAAGTAGCATGCTCGAAGGTTGCATGTTGTCACAGAAGACCTTGAGCGGGCCAGCATCATTGATGCATTACATTCGGATAAGCTGCATGGTGTCTTCTGCGAAGAGTCAGGTTTAATGTAAAAAAGTGGCCACAAGATGAGCACCGGCCCACCCAAACTCCGTAGCTGCCGAGCCGATTAATTTCCCTCGCTTCTTTCGTTTCGTCTTTGTCTCCTCAATAGGACCCCTGACCCTTTTGCTACTCACGTAGCTAGCTCATGGCGCTCAAACTGCGAGCCCGAATACCGGTAATCCGCCGGCAACGACGCGGTTCCCAGCTCGGACACCCCTTGGTGTTCTTCAAGCTCGGCCATGCCTAGATGTGATGAAGGAGAAGCTTCGCCCCCACCATCTTTGAGGTCTGGTCTTTGCGGGGCTCCTTTCTTTCGGCGCCGCATGATGTACACTCCGACCAGTGCCGCGATCGCGATAGTCACTATGGCCACGCCAACGCCGATTCCTGCCTTGGCGCCCGGGGGTAAGCCACTTGAAAAGGATGCTACAGAGGCAGAGACTGTGACTGTCTGTGTCGTTAATACCGACGAGGCGGTTGGGGTCGAGACAGAGGTGCTTGTCGCTGAGGTTAGTCCGAAAGTTGCCTGTTTATCTAGGATCAGTCCTGGAAAAGGGACAAGGGACAAGGGACAAGGGATATACGTACGGGTCCCTCTTCCCGCGATGTACTAACGAAATTCCATCCCACTGAATTCGCCTCTAAATAGGACGAACTCTCCAGGCCGTGGTCTCGGATGTTGAACCAACAAATCTCCCCACTCCAGTCAGTGAAATCCAGGGTAATACGAGACGTTGCATTGTTCGCAGGCGGGCGGTCTTCTTGTGCTTCTGTGCTGGAGTGTCAGTCATTAGCTCTATTTACGTATCATGGGACCATCCGTTGAGCACTTCTGGCAATGGCCCATACAATACCAATACAATCATACTCCTGAGATACATGACTGGATGAGTTCATAGAATGACCCGCCTTTGATAGTATATCGATTGAGTCGTTGGTGTATTAGGGTGGGTGTCCGGTGGATGGTTTATTCAATGAGTATGGTTATTGCTCTTACTGACCATAAGCAACGCCGAACACGCACCACGTGAAAAGGAAGGGCGCTGAGAAATTGGTTTCATACGCGACGTTGATTTGGTCTAGGTAATGAAAAGTTAAATTCTCATCGACTGGATAGAGGAATTTGATCTCTTGGTCTGCGCAGTAGCCGCCCCTTAATATTCTACAGAGCAGCACCAGGGCCACGGCCAGGTGCTGACGGAGCCGCAACATCGAGATTACTGCAAAACTTAATGCGAACACTTCGGAGGAAGAAAAGGTTAAAAACAAAAAGGCCTTGGATAAAGGGATCTCAATTCATTGACTCATTCAGCCTTTTCAGCCTGCAGCCCAGGATTCAGAGGCCCTGTCCATGCGACTCTTTGCACCTTCCAAAACCTGACCCTTCCGCAGCCCAAGCTTGCTAGCTCGGATCCTGCAGCCTTGATTCTGCAGCTCGGATCCTCAATTGCTGATTTGGCCGCAGCGTGTAACGCTCGAACCGGCGGGGTTGCCGCATATGGATGCTCAGCCACTTTTGCTCATCTATTTATTGCTTTTCCTCTGCAACAGCGCCCCTTTTTTGGAAACGGAGGTATGTAGCTCCAGTGTCAGGGAGGGTTGGCTATCACAAGTAGAGCCGCGTTTCACCACGCTCTACTATGAATGAATGGACGATTGAATCAACGATTTTAGATCGGTCGGGAAGGTCGGGAATGTTCGTTGCTTTGGGAATACACTTCGATCACCTGCTAACATAAACCCCCGATCCGTGTTAGACCCAACTGTTACGGGTTGACCTACGGTCAGGGCTTTCCAAGCGATAAACCGTGCTGGCTTCCTTTATGTATCAGAGGCATCCTTTTGACTATCCTCGAAAATCTAAGACTGAATTCGATATAAAAGCCTCTCCATATCTCCTCTATCCGCAGGCAGCTTTTCCGTCCACCGGTTATTTGGACCTAGTGTTGCAACGCAAATAAGAATCGCTCTTTACGCTTTTTACGTGAGTCGGATTCACGAACCTAAATTGACATGGAAGCCATACCAAGACTCTAATGAATTATAGTCGACGAGACAAACAACGGCAACCAGTACCTCTGTCAGGGGAATAGGGTGAACCACCCCGGCTAGGTGGCTTACACCCATCTTCTGGGCCATTTCGTACGTATATAAAGAGGGAGAAGGTCCCCGAGTAATTGGGAAGAGACAGGCATCAGTGGTTATTCTATTATTACCTATACTACTAACCACCTACTAAGCTATTTCCTCTGTCTTTTACTCTGTACGACCCTTGTTCTCTAAGGTTAACGTCTTTTCCTGATAACCTCGATTTTGGGACGATAAACGTAATGACGCCCAGTTTTCTAATTTTACAAATCTCTACCGGCATCGGCGTAAAACCTCTAAATCCAGCAAAATTCAGTTGTAAATATGCCAAAAGAAATTCACGGACTCAATCGCAACAAATGCCATTCCAAATATTCCACTAGCCCAATATGAAGTAGTAAAAATGCATCGTGCAATGCAGTACCTTGGGTAATCGTGGGAAGTTGGTAGCGTACAAGGATCGCCAGTGCCATGGACGATTGCCCTAGGTAAAGGGGGGCTGAGTGGAATAGTCTATTAGGGATGACGGAGCAAAGATCCGGACTTACTTCTAACATATACTAAACAATATGGGTAACTATATTATCACATAAACCCAGGATATTTTCTCTAAGTAATTGGCCATCCTAATAAAAGTTTATGATGGCTTTAGTCAAAGAGGTAGCGCCTCGTTCAAATATTCCAGCTGCAACTCAGACACTCGTGTCCGACACATGCTTCCGCCGGAATAATAGTCGTATTTGGTACCAAATAACCCACCACTCAGACGGTCCTTCGCGCTGGCCGTTGGGGGAGACTTTCTCCAGCCCCGCTCTCCGTTCCTTCCAGCGTACGTCTGGATCGTTTCGCATCTCCTCTAGCACGCCCGCTCTACGTCCGTGATAGCCCTGTCCGAAGACTTCCGTAAGATTCCCGAGATTGAAGACAATCAGATAGGTTACGAAGCTGACCAACACAGCTGCGATGATAAACTCTTTTCTAGTATCCCCTTCTTCCATGTTTGGAACGGCCCAGAGCGCCTACAGAACCCGCAATGAAACTATTAGCATCGTCTTTCCCTCGGACTGCAAGGCTTCGTAGTGAGAACTGTAAATGAAGGGAGTAATAAGGGGGCTTGTCCACGTAAAGCACTTACAGCGACGTATGCCAAAGGTAAATAGAATATGCTAACGTAGGTAAGGAGTTGCACATTTCGGCCGAGTCTGGTTGAAGACCTGCTCTCAATAAGGGTGCTGGCGTAAAAAAGCTGAGAAGTCGTTAGCCTAGATTACCAATCCTGAGAATAGATAAAAGATATTAGAGAGTATTAGAAACTCACGCCATCACGTAAAGATATAGTTGCTTGCAACCGCGCTTGAAACTGTAACCGCAAGTCTTGCAGGCTCCTCTGAACTTCCATAGCTTCATGATCGAGCTGCCTAAGTCGGGCCTGCCACTCTGAATGCGCATCGCCCTCGGCTTTCTCCCGAAGTTTCGGAAAAATTCGGGCGTCGCGATATAGGATCCACTGTCTGATATTATCATTGATACAGCCCTGGAACTCCGTAAGGCAAGCAATAGCCCAGAAGTATAACTTTGAACGACTAAATGCGCCGTCCTCGAACAAAAGCTGTGTGTAAGCCTCTGGGTCCATGAAATCACCTGCAATTATGGCGGCAATATATTCGTGCAGGTCCCTCCATCGCTTCTCGACGCCTTTCAAGGCATATAGTACGCAAAGAAGCTCTGCTTCCAGTTTAGTCTTCTGGCTCATTACGTCGCGCCAGTCGATATGCAGCTTGACGTTGGAGCTCGATCCGTCTTCCTTTGGGCTTGTAAAAAACCCCGAAGGGGTTAGAAGTAGTATCGTCCAATACTCATCAATCCAGTCAGGCCTGGATACAGGTTCCCCTATCCCGGCTGCAAGCATCTGCGTAATTACAAAGTCAGTAATCTACGAAGCCAATGATTTTATACCGACTTTCCCCTCAAATATGGGGAATATATATCTTTAAACACATAAAAGAAATTAGAGGGGAAAATAGGAAAAGAAAGAAAGTAAAACGCGCACCGTAAATGAGCAGCGCCGATATGCCAGATCCTGCTTCTTCGTCTCATGCGTACCATCTTCCGGATCGTAAAGGTATCCAACTTTTAAATCCCTTTCGAGACTTCGTCTGACCAGTTGCTCAACTTCAGACCGCTTCGCTGCTCTCTTTAAAGTCTCATAGAACGTGATATGGAATCCGTTATATGGGCTAGAGTAGGGATTTGTCGCCTGGCCGTCGTCCCCATATCTCCGTCCATTGGACAGATGGAGGTCAACCGAAATTTTTACCGGATCGTCGCGATCTTCACGAAAAACGATAAAGGGGCAGGTAAGATTTCCGCTTTCAGTAAGGGAACTTCCTTGGCAAAATCTATTGAATGTCAGAGCACTATACATCCCTGGAAGTTAATCAATTATACGGACATGACTCTTCGCCACGCGCCAGGTAAGTCAGACCCTCCTTCATCAGCTTGTTGACGGAAAAGCCCATGCTCAGTGAGCCACTTAGGAAGATTGTCAGAATAGTCGACTTGGTGCCTATGTCATGTCAGCTTCCCGCAAGCTCAGCTCATGTGATTGAGGACGAACCGTTTATGCCATTCCTCTCGTAATTCTTCAGGCATCGCTTCTGAGTAGAGTATGCGTGGCCAGTCTCCGAGTCGATATATGACGTGGCCATATTTTACTTCAGAGGGATCGGTGTCTAGAACGAAGAAGTCACCGAACTCCCGAATCTCGTGCCAGAAATGTTCCCACTCCCGAACTTTAACTTTAGCATTCTCTAGCAACGCTTCTTGGTAAGTCCTAGCCTGGTGAAAATGTGAGTCGCATTCCCATTGCCATTTCCATTTCCGGGTCAGCCAGCCGAAATCTACTTCCAGCTTGATCCTTCCATCTTGGGGAACAAATAGCAGCCCCCGTAATTCCCTCAAGGCAGCGTCTTTTTGGTAGATTTGTGGTATATTGGGGGGTTTGTATTCGCCCGTACTGTCATGGCCGTTATCGTCAACGTCGGGTGAGCTTGTTGCTCTCGTGTCCGTTGTCGGTAAACGTGGTACACCAGATATAGAGTGAAATCTCGATTTCTCTCGAATTTCCAATTCCTTATATATAGAGTCCATAGCATCCGAAACAAAGCCTTCCCGGCCTCTAGTCATCTTTTCGTTCTGAAAAGTTGATGGTCCGTTGCATCCAAGTTTCTACGAGGTAGTTTAGGATAGGGAGAGAAATTGAATTCGAGAACGATTTATCTCCTTGCGAATTCCACAATATTAGAGATCTTAGCATGCGAAGTCGAGGATGAATTAGGTTGACGCGGGTTGCCAAGCGCGCACGTGGCAAGCGATTATTCGATCCGAAGTTGTTGCGGGCTTCTCAATCATTATCGGAGCTGCGAGCGGGTATTTCCGAGGCGGTACGCACCCACCATCGGCCCCTGGAAGAGCATGGCTTCAGATAACGTCTTAAGAACGCATGATGTTACGACGATACGGAATTGATTCGTTTTATACCAACGGCCACCTGTGTACGGTTTAATGTTGCTCGGGGGGGTTCCTGAAGTCTTTTCTTTCGCTCTAATCTTGCATGTGCGTATTCCATGGCGGAATGGTCCTTCGAAGCTGCTACTATAACATACTAAAGAAAGGTGGTCCAAATGCCCGCGCGCAGGCATGATTCGGTTAAGACCTGTACGATCTAGCCAGCTGCATCACAATGTCGCCGACCGTTCTCGAATACGATGATCCCACTTTGCAGACCTGGAAACAAGTATGCTGTAGATGAGCACCCGATATTGTTGCCACCGCGATGGAGGACCAGGAGCGCGTTGGTCGCATCACCAATGATTGGATAGATATCTAGCAAAGCCAGAATTGCCACTGAGCTCACTCATTTGGCTAGGTAACTGAGGGTGCGCCTGGCCCGTGCCATAAACTGCTTACGGAACGATGTAGGAACGCGCAAACGGACTGATGCTTCGAGTATGGCCGAATGTCGCCGGAGACAAGCCTCGAAATCGTCAAAGATGGACCCAGGCATGATAGCAGTAAAATCACGCAGTAGAGCGGTGTAGAGCTCGCGCATGCACCTTCTGATACAGCCCGCAGCAAAAGCGACAGAGTCACTGGAGATGCGCGGAGCTGGGACTTGGCGAAGGTGTAGGTTGTAGTATGGCACGCAGGCCTGTGCAATATTTTCATCGGACGTTGGCGAATGCTTCGCAAATGTGCGGTTGATGATCAGGGGCTTGAAGACACGTTGGGCAAGGAAGTTGCCATAATCCATGGATGAGACTTTCTGGACGACATATCGTGCGGTATTATAATTAACAGCTGATCTATGAACCGAGGACGCTCGGCTCACTATCGATATATATAAACAGGCCACTGAACCGTCCTAATCTAATGTCAGGAAAGGTATAACAAACATACATACTAAATAGTATACTTTGTACATAGGTAGCTATCTGAACAAAAGAATCAAGCAACATCTTAATACTCAGCCTGGCGATGATGTACTGCTGACATGGATGAACCAATCAGAGAGCCCAGATCTGGTGGTCATTTTCCGTTTTGGGGAGTTGGCAGTGACGTCACCACCAACCCTCCTTTGAGGTCGCTGAAACCTTCTCATTGAACACTCACATCCAACAAAAACCAGCTTCTTGCTTTCTCGGGAACCTCATCTGTTTGGTTCCGGAGCATTCACCACGTAGCAGTCGCGGCCAGGCAGGGACGAGCCGCTGACGTAGTCGATACACGTGTAACACGGAAGGGCAATGTGGCGTTGACTACAAAAAGCAAACCACCTGCCTACCATACGATGATGTAGATAGTGTCTCCTACAATATACCCAACATTCCTGTCTACTCAGCCACAATCAATAACCCCTCGTCTCTCCCACCACCTACACCACCTGCTTACGCAGTGAAAAGCACCTGTCTCGATACCACTCGAATCAATCAATAACAAACACAAACTCGGAACGTAGCGCAAGTAACCAGCAAAGAAGCACGCACGATGGGCATCGCATCGGGCGTGACGCATTTCGTCGAGTCGATCCTCGAGGTCCTGCAGGGCCTGGCGGCCGCCGTCATGCACTTCTTCCAGTTGGCGCTGGACTCGGTGATCGGGCTGTTCCGGAGCTTTGTTAACTTCGTCGAGGGCACGCTCGGTTTCGCGTTTCGTAAGTCCTTCCCCTCCTTTCCTGTCCTTTCTCCCCCTTCGCTCCCTGAACCTCTGGCCTGCGTGTATAGGTAATTCCCGTGTGCTTGAGTTGTTAGAGAAATTTGGACTGCTGAGGGCGCTGGCTGACGAACCAAAACCGTTGCAGACAACTTCTTCATCATCGGAACTCTCGTCGCCGTCTGGCTCGGCTACATGCTGTACACGCAGCGCCAGGGCACGGCGCCCGCGAGCCGCGCCGTGAAGGAAAAGTAAAAGCAAATGCGGCTCCATACCGGGTACGCGTTCTCTAGACAGAACGTGCCGACAGACCCCTATGGACGAGGCATAAGCAGTACAGTATTGGCTGGATTGCATGCCGCTTCTGGCGGAAGAGTTTGGTCTGATTAGGTTAGTCGGTATACGGGCGAGTGTGCGGGTAACAAGAGATTGCGGTCGGCGCTAGAGTGGTTTTCCGAGGGGTAGTATTGCTTAATGGTTTCTCCTTACCCCTAAAGGGCAGGAGGGGAAAGGGATGGACCGGTTCTGTTCTGTTGGTTCTGGACGCGTTACAAGTTTGATGATACCTTGATACCATTCGTTTGATGTCTTATGTCATTCTATAGGTAGTAATTAAATAGCCTATATGCTTCTAGGAGTCAGTATACTCGGGTGGCTACGATAGCTTTCTCACGTCTCCATCTGGGTCACAACACTTCAGTATCAGACCGAATTTCCCAGTTCACCCAACCTATTATAATCCATAATAATACAGTCTAACGCAGCCATAGTACCTAACCCCCAAGCTCAACTAACCCCTAAACCTTTAACCCAACCCAACACCGCCTCTCACGCCCATCATACCCGACGCAGCAGCCGCGTCCGATTTCCGCCATCCCACCCCACTTCTTTCACTATCCCCCTCTTGCCCTCCCCTCCCTCTCGGCGCGCTTCTCGTCGTCCCAGGCCCTCTTCTCCACGCCGCCACGGGGGAGTGGGACGGTCGCCGCCTGGAATAGTTCCTCGCCGTACGTTGCCCAGCTCATGTAATGCACGCTGCGGCCCCTCGCACCGCCGTTAACGCGGGTGCTTGTGGTCCTGGTGCTGGCGCTTCCGCTGGTACCGGTGCCGGCACTGGGGTTGTACGGCGATCTGACGGCTGGGAAGGACGCCGCGTGGCGCGCAGCCTTTTGCTGGTGTGCCGCGGCTATGACTGGCGACTTCGTGGTCGTGTACGCAGAGCGCGCTGCTGCCGCCGGCTTCCCTCCTGATCGTCGGGTCGTACGCGTCGGGGCACTCCCCGGACAGTGGGATGGGGATCGGGGGCTACGCGCTGCGCTGCCGGCGGACGGGGTGGCGCCGTTGCGGGGAACGCGGCGGAGGGACCGAAGGAAGCCGCAGATACCGGCATCGGTGATAGCAGACTCGGGCATCTGTGCTGTGCCTATTTTCAGAGGAAGTGGACGGGCTGGAGCAGCCCGTAGCCTCCCGGTTCGACGAATTGCGCCAGCTGCGCTTCCCTCTAGGATACTTGGTTTGGGGGGGTTGGGCCGGCGGAGTCGGAGTCGCCGACGCGTGGTTCTCCAGTTCCGGATACGTGCCCGGCATCGGCGTGCTTCTGCCGGCGTGGCTGCCTTTGGCTCTGCTGGGGAGCGTAGCGTAATGCGGTTCGTTCGGGGTGTTTAGCTCATCCGGAGTGTTCGGTTTGTCCGCAGGGCTCGCCGTTTCCGGAGTGGGATATTCCCTTGCCCAGACGAAGGCGTCGCTGTCACTGCTCTCAGACGCGGGCGTCTGCGGCTCCCCCGCGAGGCGGGGAAGGACTGCACGGGCAGTTCGGCGGTCACGCTGACGGAGGGGAGGCCCCGCGCTCCATCTCGGGAAGGCTGCGAGTAGCCTCCTTCTGGAGCGACTTCCACTCTAGGTAATAGGGCCGGCGCGGCGCAGGCAACCACGCCATCGCGACGGCGGGGCGTCCCTGTGCCAGCTGAGGAGCCCGGGGCACGGCCAACACCCCATCTTCCGCATCCTCTCCCACCTGTGACGACTCAGCTCCCCGTTCGCCCTCTCGATCCGAGCGAGCGCCGCCTCCCCCACGACGTCCTGGTCCCAATCCGCCTCCGCCTCCGCCCGTCGTACTCTTGAAATCCGCAACGCACGCCGGCGCCGCACACAGCGGCACCTCCACGATCTCCCTTCTTCCGCGTCCTTCTGCTTCTCCTCCTCCGCCGTTTCGAGCAGTCCCCCTATTCTTACCACCACCAGACCTTACGTTGCCTACCCCCTACCCCCTCCTTGTCGCCACGATACAGGTCCTCGACGCGCCGGCTGCCGCACAGCAGACAGCGGCAGCAGGCGCGGCGCAGAAGCACCACCCGAGGGACACGCGCTGGGCGGCGCGGCAGGACCCTGGCGCGGGCAGAAGGTGCAGGCGAACGTGAAGGTATCGGTGTCGTTGTTGTTGTCGGGGCACTCGTCGGCGTCGGCGTCGTTGATGATGATGTTGGGGTTGGATTCGGAGCGAGGTGGTGGCGGTTGTTATTGTAGATGCCGTTGTTGTAGCGGTGGTGGTGGGGCTTCAGTAGTCTCTGGCATTGGCTGGCTGCAAGGCTGCTCTGGATGGTCGACCAGACGGGCGAGCCAGCTAGCTAACTAGCTATACTAGGGTAGTCTGGGCTATGCCGAGCTGTCTGAGCAGTTGATAATTAGATCATGGACTGTACGAGAGATGAGGGAGAAAGAATGTGGTGAACGAGGTAAGTAGGCAGGTAAAAGGAGGAAGCATGACGATACTGCTCTAAAGAAGGTCTTCCTAGGATGGCAACCATTAGGTTACTCTCGGCCTACAAGGGGTAAGACCTGCCTATACATCGCCGGCCGCTTCGTTCGCGGAAGGGGTCCTTTGAAAGAGACAAGATAGGGACCGCTTCTCCATTAAGTCCCGACTATCATGCAGTGTCTGCCAGTCCTGCTCATGTTCTTATACCGTATACGTGTCATGAACATCATCATTTGCCTAGAACCTATGTACGCCTGGTTGATCCCTTTCCGCAGAACAAGCATACCCCTAAACTCCGACGATGGTCCGTATCCGAAGCCAAATTTTGTAATCCTACAAAGTAATGACATGGTGCTAGCTTCATATCTAATACAATCTGATAAGCTGAAAGTTCGCCGAGGCAATCTCAAAGCTCAATCAGAAGAACCTTGCTCATCCAACCTAAAACTGTCATGCACACCCCAGTCGAGTATAGGTAGTACCTTTAGCTCTCCGACGCTCGAAATTATCCACCACCATAGGAGGGCAAAGAGACTGATTTGTAATACGCTGCGACGATTACCACCGTTGCTGAGGCAGCTAAAGACCTAGTTACTTGCGGATCTTGGGGGCGGCCAGCATGTTCAGTCTGCTAAGGGTTAGTCCGCGACCCTTCTTCTTTATGGGGCTAGGAGTGTGAGAAATCGGCGCGGGCTTCTTGAACGGCGACGATTTGTTGACAAGCCGGGGTGCCACAAGGGCATCTCCTTCGGGGGCCGAAGCAGTCGCATCCTTTTTGGACTTCTTCGCACCTCGCTGGGCGCCCTCGTCCAAGTCCTCATCGTCCGGGGTTGCCCGGTGACGCTTCTTGTTCGACATGCCATGAGGGATGCCCATTATATGCGGGTTTACCCCCAATGTTTTGGAATCCAAACGGCGAGTCGGGGTTGCCTGAGGGTCCGTATTCTCCTTGTTTTCCTTGCTTTTTGCGCTCTTGGGGACTTCGGGCAAGTGAGGGAAGCTGCCGGGCATTCTATCACCGAACACGTTCGAGGGCCGTACATGACGTAAGCTAGCTTGACCCACCGCTCCGCCGAATCCTTTCGCGGGAGGGCTCTCGAACTGAATCGTATGGTCGCTGCGGAACGTGAACGTGCCAGGGACTGACGGAGGTAGCGGCTTTGGTGGGGACTTCTCCGTCTCCTCGTCCAGGTCCTTGGTATAAGCCGAGAGATCCGGATACAAGACCTCGCCTTCCTTCTTCTTGTTATCGGCGGTGGTGTCAGACGACTTGGTGTGCATAGTGGGTATCTTAGACATAGATTTCGAATGAGGGATACCGGACTTCATGGGGGTTGGCGAGTTTTGAGTTACCGGAGCTAGCTTTGTCTGGGGCGTGAAGTCTACACGCTTCAAAAGCTTTCGGCCAGGCGTGGTGAGGGGAATAGTAGGCAATTCCTTATCCGCAATAGGAGCCGCAGGCGCCTTGGCTGCTGAAGCGGGTGGACGGGGGATTTCGCTCTTGGGCTGGGTCCCAGTAAATTGTCTCTTAAGGATCGACTTGACCTTACCAAATCGACCTGGCGTTTGGACATGAGTGGGCGCACTCCGGGCTCCAAGCAGATCGTTCATCGTCCTCGACTTCGTCAGGCGACCAATGGCCTTGTTGCTCTGGTACCTAACCAATCTCGAGAAATCGAGCTTGCTGGGCTTGGAAGGACTGTCGTCGACATTAGGGGTGCTGGGTTTGCTGGGAGAGTTGACTAGAGCAGTAGTCGGTGTCTTGACAGAGTTAGCCCGAGCAGAGGCCGCCTTGTCCGGGGTTGCGAGGCTCGCATGGGTTTGGGATCGGGGAAGCGCTCGGTGAATAGAATCATTCCCGCTACTTTTCGGTCGGGGGATCGCGCTTCCATCCCGCGACGATGGACGCAGGGTCGAGGCATCGTCTTCTACGCGCTGTCTGGCTCGCTTGATTGGAGACTCTTGTTCGTTACCTTGTTTCTCGATGACCTTAGACGTGGAACGGGCAGAGGTAGCCTTTGATCGGGTCGAATCGGGCTCGTCGAGGTCGGCCTTGGACTTGCTGCGCTTGGTACCAGCCTTCAGGGGTGTAAAACGCTCGGGGTTAGTGCGACGTAGTGAGGGATGGTTCTCAATAGAATCCATCTTCTTGAATTCTGCCATGTGCGCAGCGCTGAAGCGACTAGCTTTGCCCTTTGCCTGTGCGATCCTGCGTCCCTCGAGCTCGGCTTCCAATCGTTCCTTGTCGCGCTGAGCAGAAAGTCCGGCCTTGATCCTAGCAGTCTCTCCGCGAAGCTTATCCATCATCTCTCTGGCCTCTGGGCCTAATTCCAGCTCATTGTCAGGCCGGAAGGTAAAGGAGGTCGATGGTAGTGGAGTCTTAGACGGAGTTGACTGGGTAATGCCGGACGGTAGATCCTTGGACTTCTGGTCAGGGTTAATATCGACAAAGCCGAACTCGAGACCCGAAGACGGCGGGGCCATTGTTGGATGAACTTTGCTCGGGTGCATCTCGGACATGGGAGGCTTGACAGGCGTGGCAGTGGAAGGCGTCGAGGGATTGGCCCTCGGCGAAGGCGCGACGGTCTCTAGCTTCTTCTTCATCTGGACCTGCTTCTCCTTCTCGGCAGGCTCGTCTCGCTCGGCGATAGAACCTAGTTGTGGTGCTGGTGAATCTATAGATCGTTGCTGCAACCAAGCAAATACAGATTACAAATTAGTTCGGGCGGGCGGAAATTGAAAAGGGCGAGCGCATCTGCCTAGAGCGGGAGGGTAATAATGGTTTGTTTGTTTACTTACCGCACTCGCGAGGCGAGCCGAACGGCGTTTAGGAGTCGACATGATGGGCGTAATTAGTAGATTCAGATGGTAAAGTACGATGAGCCGAATCTCTGGATGGGTGGAAAGAAAGTTACATAGCAGCAGACAAGCGCGACTTATGGGAGAGAATGAGGTAATGCGACAGATAGCTGACAGACAGGTGATGTCAGGGTGCGAAAGACGAATTTTGGTTGCGTGGGGGGCTTTTGTTGGTTTGTTTACATTTTCTAAAGAAGGGAAGTTGGAGGGAAAATAGTAGATCTTAGGTAACCAGCAACATCCGATACTTAAGAGTGGAGCTACCGAGTCCAAGTGTGCACAGACCACAAACACATACGGATTCTACTTTCAACCTTCAACTTCAGCTGATCAGTAATTATTGCTCAACACGTCTTCCTCTTTCACCAGCGAAGATGCAGATGGCCCCAAATATTACCATAGTCCCTAGAGTACCGTAATGATAGCCGTTCTTATGTCAGGTCCCAACCCTTTTTGCTAATGTACTCGTGTCATGAACTGTTATGTACATATATACATACATATATATAAACACTTGGCATTCAGGGATACTAATTTCAAGTCAATACGCGGACGGTCCGAGTGGAAATTCATATGTTACTTACAACCTCGACACTTCCCCTGTATGGATACAAAAAGAACGTAGCATGATGTTAAGGACACCCGGAGCGCGAAAGACCACCAGACCGCTATACAGCAATGGAATAACAGAAGTGGTTGCAGGCCGGCTTGAAATTCAGGTTGTAAACCAGTTATTTATTTTCAGATAACTCAATACATCGCTAATCAGCTCTAGCAACGATGAAACCTCTACTGGGTCAACTGCAGGTCCGCGGATAACCCCGCGATGTCCAGCTGTTGAGTACAACGCTCCTAGCCCTCCCTAGTAGCAAATGAGTACTGTGCTGTCTCTTGGTGGATTACACACAGCTTACCTTCGCGTGCAGGGACGCACGACTCTCATAGTTCAGTCGCATTCTTCGGAGTACACCAAGCATGCGTATCGTTTTTGGCACATGCCTCGCCCTCCTTGCACCAGTAGAGACCGTGGAAATCACCGCAACCATCCGACGTGCAAGTATATTTCCTGATATACCAAAAGAACTCTCCTTCTTCAGTGGTTCGGTTGGTCGCGTTGGCGGGGAACCCGAATCCGCAGTCGAGCTTACCAACGAGCTCTTTGTCGCACGCCCACGGCTGGGGCACAAGCCGTACCAGGGTGAGCGCGACAGAAGCGGACGCCAAGAGCTGCGAGACTGGTCGAAACATGGTTATCGTGTTGATAGATTCGTAGTCTTGGGCTGTCAAGGGAGAGCGTGTGATTGCTCTGGAGGGCGCTGAGGATATAGAATTTGAGAAGGGAATGCGGTTGGTGCTTTAACTGACTGGCCTTCCTGGCGGACAAGGAACGATGGGCTCTAGGATGACCGATTTCCCCCTTAAATACAAATAAAGGTCGTGTTCCTTTTTTCGTCTCTGGTCTCGCGTGACGGGCTCATCGGCGCCATTGGCCATGAAGTGCATAGGTAATGCTACGTTTCGCCCTGTAAATAGAACAAACAACCTTATCACCAGTTCACCGATCATCCGATGCTTGATTGTGTTAATAAACGTCTCCTAAGAACTGCGGCCCCTAAAAAGGACTCAGAAATTACCGTAGAGCATGACAACATTTATGTATAGGTATGACAAACATCCTGATATGAATATGGCAAAAGAGCTTGCGTTTGACGAGTGTACGAAGTATTCCAGACGAAAATTGATACCGGGTCAAGGGAGCATGTATGGGAAAGTTCTCGATTCTCACTGGGTCTGGAACAAGGTGAATGTGTCCGAATAAAGGGCATTCAGATCTCACCCAGATCAATGAGTCGTAATCCACCTCCACTTCACCATGCAGCCCCGAAAACAACCCTACATTTCAAAACAAATTTATGAATTCTCTGCCAGGGGGGGATGGCTGCCCTTGTCCAAAAACTAAAGTGGAAAGGTTATAAATGGATACCACACGGAAGATTGCAACTGATTTAAGTGATGGCCGCGGCCCTGATAACACTGCAGACGATCTTTTTGGACCAGCGAATCAGCTCCTCGCGATATTCGCAACGGCCTGCAACCTGCATGCACTCTCGACTGCCGCGTCCGCGCCCTGCCGCGGGACACGTCATGAACGTCATGGGCGCCCTTTTCGTTGCTTAGCTAAGCTGGGTAGACCCCAGTGAGTTCATGCGGAGATGGCCCAGCAACCCCTCCAAGATCAGACGTATAAAGCAGAGGCATATTCTCAGTCAATAGTGTACTTCAAGCTGAACAGAATCATGTAAGACTGGACGGCATGAAAGCTTCCCTTGAGTGTCGTATTAATTGAACCGAACCCGGCGTCTTCAAACAGTCGTTACCAAACACGGGACTAGATACTCATTTAGATTCAAATTCGTATTCAGTCAACATGGCCGACATCAGACCATACACCATCGCGGTCGAGGACTCGCGCGTAGAAGACCTCAAGCTCCGACTATCCCTGACCAAGTTCCCCGACGAGCTCGAGGGCGCGGGCTGGGACATGGGAGCGCCGCTCGCCGACGTGAAGCGGCTAGTGAAGCACTGGCAGGAGTCGTACGACTGGCGGGCCGCGGAGCGGGAGCTCAACAAGCTGCCGCACTTCGTCACCGACATCCAGTGCGACGGCTTCGAGCCGCTCGCTGTCCACTTCGTTCACATGCGCAGCAAGGTCGAGGGCGCGATCCCGCTGCTGTTCATCCACGGCTGGCCGGGCCACTTCCACGAGGCGGCCAAGATCCTGGGACCGCTCGTCGAGGGCGGCGACGGCGTCGAGCGCCCCGCCTTCGACGTCGTCGCTCCGTCCCTGCCGAACTTCGGCTTCTCCGCGGGCACGAAGAAGAGAGCGTTCGCCATCGAGCAGTACGCCGAGACGATGAACAAGCTCATGTTGAAGCTCGGTTACAAGGAATACGTGACGCAAGGCGGTGAGTACTCGGCCCGGTTCTCGCAACTTTCCCTGATGTGTGTGGTGGTGAGGAGATAAAATAAGGCATTGGCTGACTTTTGTCCGTTCAAAAAGGCGACTGGGGCACGATAATCAGCAGGGCCCTCGCGCACTTCTACCCGCAGCAATGCAGGGCGACACTCCTGAACTTCGAGTACGCGAACCCGCCCTCGTGGTTGCGGAGCCCGGTGCTCGCGGCGCGGCACGCGCTCACGCCGTACAGCGAGCGGGAGCGAGCCGGCCTGCAGCGGACGCGCTGGTTCCACGAGGAGGGGTTCGGGTACAACGCGGAGCAGTCGACGCGGCCGCAGACGCTGGGGTACGCGCTCGCGGACAGCCCCGTGGCGCTTCTCGCGTGGATCTACGAGAAGCTGCACGACTGGACCGACGCGTACCCGTGGACCGACGACGAGGTCTGCACCTGGGTCTCTGTCTATTGGTTCAGCACGGCTGGCCCCGCCGCCAGCGTCCGCATCTACTACGAGACGGCCCACAACGTCGACGGGCGGCCAGGCAAGATGGACCACCGCCGCCTACGCGAGTACACCCCCGGCGTCAAGCTCGGGTTCAGTAGGTACCCCATGGACCTCAACGTGGCGCCGAGCACGTGGCTGCGCACTCTCGGCGAAGTCGTCTTCGAGAAGGTGCACGAGAGCGGCGGGCACTTCGCCGCGTGGGAGAAGCCCAATGAGCTCGTCGCTGATGTCCGGGAGATGTATGGGAAAGGGGGCGGTGCGTTTGGTGTTGTGAAGGGCCTGACCGGGTATAGTTCATGAGAAAACAAGAACCGCGGTCCGCAGGCTGGATCTAAGGGACCGGGCGTTCGTTTAAAGCAAGCGTGTCGAGTAGTGGTTCGGGTGCTGGATGCCGGGACAGACATGGGTTTTTTTTTTTTTTTTTTTTTTTTTTTTTGAAATGATCAGTTCGCCCTAGTCGTTACTAAAAGGTCCGACAGAGGCACAGGACGGACCTCGACAACTGCATCCCCTTTCTTGCTTGCAAGATTTACTAATCCGCGAGAGGCTCGAAAAGGGATTACGACATACGTTGCCAGAAAAGGTTAACGTCGGACACGATTAGCCGCACTGATATTGGCGTGCACTTGTGACACGCACACACAGAATTCCTGCTCTCCGCTTGCTCATCGGATGGGCACCTTGAGGGGTTTGGGAGCAATAGTACCACGGCAGTATGAGGCATCAAGAGGTCTTTCGGCCTTACGGTTTTGCTCAGAAGCGTTTTGGGCCATGCTGTAGTTACTACCTGGTTAGCTTTCCTTACGAGCTCCTTCTAGACTCCGAGAGGATCTATCATAGTTACCAGGTTCCCTCGTACTCTTCGTCTTCCAAATATCACTGTCCCCCTTAACAGGGTAATAATTTTCCTGGTCGCGCTTACTCACATCTAATTCGAAGAGAGTGGCATACCAACAACTCGTAGCTCGCCCTAGCGATATCACTCTGCCAAGTCCTGCCATACAATTACCATATCCCCTGTCCTTTGCGCGCATCGCCAACCAACCACTACAAGTCTCTGTAACATGTGAAACTTGGTTGGCCGCCCCGAATGTGGCGCCATCGAATGAGATAAGAATCATTTTCAGCCCAAGCCGTCAGGTGGGATGAACAGCGCCTCCCACTACTTTCTGTAGGTTCGCCTAAATCTAGCGTAAATCCTAACTAGAAGCCTTAGCATCCTGATATAACGGAGAAGTATGGTCCATTCAGCTGCTTGTCACAGACACTGTAGAATCTTTTTGGACGGATAAGGGATTCCATGGCTTGTGTAGGTGACCAGTAAGCGTGAGACTCGACACCAAACAATGCAGTCGGACTTCCGAGCTTGTGTCAGCTCCAAGTTCCGGCTTTTTTGTGTGATATACACATTTTTAGTACCCAGAGCCGAAATTCTTGACAGCTAGCAGGCGGACCATTTGGCTGAAACAAATTCTGCCGGCCCGGAGAGCGCTGGTTATAACCCTGTTTGAGCTGAACAATCCAGTGTCTATGGTGGCAATCATAATCCAGGGTCCCTAGTTGAAGGACTGCTGTATTGTCCTCCCTGTTTAGTGATGCTGCTGAATTCCTCATCGTCACGGTTCTTCAAGGTTTGGTTGCCCAATATGATCGGACCTCCACGGAGCGGGATACAAGGAGATCGCTTGTAAATAAGTAGCCCGTTCCAAATAGGTTCCGTGACTGACGACCTGATGAAACTGTCGAATGATTGAAAACGTCTGATATCTGGTATGGCTTGTGGCGGTACCTCTGGAGGTCATAAGAGCAGTTCATCCATAAGTCAACACCGATATCGGGAATGTGACAATCCCGAAGTTTTAACCTCATCTGAATGCAGCTGGTGGGTCTCGTCGCAGGGCTACCGTGCATACAGCATACAGTGACTGCATACGGGCACCAAGCTACCGCGAGGCGACGTCAGGGAGACATCATGCAAGAAGAATTCGGTGACTGGGGGAACGATGTCACGCTCAGCGTTGCACGCCAGGCAAGGCGAATTGTAGGGCCTTGGCAAGATCTGAGGAACGCTAGAAATTTTCCAGAAGGTGTAAACGGTTCACTCTGTCGCGCGCGGCCAATGGAAGGGGCCCCCGGAGACTTGGACGAAACCCGAACCCCGAGAGAGGAATGCTAGGAGTAGGAAAGAAGTAAAAGATGGCCTCAGACTCGCAAGACCAGAGAATGGCGAGAAACCGAAAGGCCTTCGTTCCTATCTTTCTGTTCTCTCCCCTTCCTACAACTTACAATCAGCCCGTCCGTCAAGGCATGATGATCGTGAAATGAATAATGAGAAAGGAAGCTCGATCCACCGCCGAACCTGTTCTGTTCGTATACATTACCATACGAGGTAATGCGACGCTCTCTCAAAGGGGTTCTTCAGATGGCAATGGGCCGTGGACTAATTCGGAACCCACCATCGGAGAGATGTCATGTGAGTTGTACGATACTTTGCCCCCCCTGCCTTTTTAGGAGGTCCTCGGAGAAGCAAAAATTCGATGATCAGCCTGCATTTCTCCACATGCTTGGCTCATGGTTTTCCTACATGGGGGGCTGGCGCAAACTTGCACGGCCACGGAAGACGGCAGTTGAAAGGTTGTCAAAGCATTGTACTCTCCGTTGCTGGTTGAACTGAAGCAAAGTTAAAGTAAAATCGAAACCGATGTTTTCAGGGGTCTCGTAGGTATGTATGTTAGGTATGGACGTACTTCGTATTGGTGGTACCTAGCTCTCTTATTAGTCGGGCGATTTTAAGTAGAGTCCCACATAGTATTCCATATCGACTTCAAGAATACCTAGTACCTCCATGTCGTATTCTACATCGAGTCAGTCGCAGTGCATGCATACCTGGGTAAGGGAGAAGCAACACGTTAGGTCATGCTTGCGATGGATGATGGAGGGGTGCATATCGGTCGTAGACATCTCACCGTTTCTGGAAGCACCTCAGGTGATCGAGTAATAGCTTTTTGGTTGGAGAGGTGCCACATCAGCTCTCAGATCCTCCCCCCATAGCCGCTTTAGCGGAGCGTCTTTATACGTGCATCCACTGCAGACAGATGGGGAAGCCCATGCTAGCCTGGGCTGTCACAGCGCAGACAAACACCGGGGCGTGCCTGGGCTGTCACAGCGCAGACAACACCGGGGCGTGCCTGGGCAGGTCGGGGCGCGCTTCTTGTCGGCGTATTACCGGTGAGGACACATCCAATCCAAGATTACTTGGCCCATCTCTACCAGGGAGGCCGACATGGCTACCTCCCGAGAGTCATGACCTCGGTCGGAGCAACCTCCTTCGAGTTTCCAGCCTGTTATCATTGGTGCGTGAAAAATGATGATATCGACACGCACGGCTGTTGAAGGCTTTCGAGATAATACATTCCCCAAAACAGTTACCAGAGCCGACAAGTTATCGGTGCTTCGTCTGAATGACTGTTGCCTCTCTCAGCATGTTCGTCTGGCAATCGATGCCATGCTTGCCTCCTTTTCCATGGTGTAAAGGTGGTCCTTAGTGGTATGGTAAAGGTAGAAAAACTTCAATCCGATATGTCCCGTCTGCCTGAGAGCAGTTGCAGCATATCTCCGACAATTGACATACTCGGTGGGTATCGAGGTCGAGATTGGCTATGCTCTGGACGTAGAAAGAGGATATGAGTCCCGAAACTTATGGCGAACTACACCACTTAATTGGCAGTTACCGACTCCGTGGTCCGGTCGTTGCCCCTTTCCCAACGCATGTATTATGGTAGATCACTTGATCTCCTATGAAAAGCTTCAGATGTCTGCTTGGACAGCCGGTACTGTAGCCGAAGTTTGTCGATTATCATTCGTCGATCCGATTGATTGTCTTATACTACCTCAGCTATATGTAGGTTGTTAGTGCAGGGAAGCCTACTATGAGGTTTACCAACGTCGTAAAGAGCATATACTGGTTGTATGTAGAGCTACCTAGGTAGCCAAGGGCTATTATTTGAGCGCCATATCCATGGTAGCAAGGGACCAACGCGAGGGAGTTGACATTAGATCGAACCTCTGACATACAAAGGCTATCTCGACGACAAGAGAGTCCGTGAACTACAAGTTAGGGTCAACAACCCAGATACTACCAGCACTAATGTGGCATTGCAGCTTGTTACTAAAGTTACGATCGGTGACGACTAATAAAGTTTCTACGCAGACGAAGCCGCCGCAATCGCAGGCCAAAACCACAGGGTGCTTATATGGACGGTCCTAGATGAACGATGTAAACAGTACCTACAAGACAGCCAGCGTCTTGCAGGGCTGACTACCTACGTAGGCGGCCGTGAACCATTCCAATGGATTACATAGGGCTACCCAGCCATACACCATAAACCACAGGGTCTGAGGATAGGTGACGGTATTATAGACCATCCCTTCCCGGCATGGAGGGTAGTAAGAGCTGCATCCCATCAAGCCAGTGTTCCTGGTTCTCCGTGTAGATGATGGATGGATGTAGGTACGACTGCAAAGTGACGTGACAGCAGGCACTCCGGGGGATCTGTATTTCCTTAAACAAGTGCTAACAAGGATCTCAGGACTTCAAGAGGGGTGGGACACCAACCACTTCTAGAGCTCGGTCAACAGACTCACGCCTTGTTACTAGTCTTCTACCCCACTGACGAATCTCAGATCACCGCTGTGAATTTCACTAGGAGATCCCTTATGAGCGCCCTTGCGCTGGGATTCTTACGGTCATATTTATCAATCTATGTAACTCCGTATGTCGACGAGAGTCAGGTTATCAGCCTACTACTGGCTCATGGGTTAGCTGACTAATAACCGGCTGGAATTAGTGAGCCTTCTTTTCTCTTCTTTACTCTTCCCAAGCCTTCGCCCATTACCTAAGTTGTGGCTAATCCTCTGGTGAGATCTGTGTTCAAGTCGATTTTATGATATTTTACATGCCTCTGCATTATCCTAGTCGACAAGGTGGAGTAAAAATCAGATTGGTCTGGTGGAACTTAGAACTCCCACGCGGATTGAGGGTTCTCGCCGCCGTTCTGTCCACTACTTCCCTAACTCATTAGCTGACTGATGGGTTGGCGGACGCTATTGATGTCCACTAGGCTACTAGAGCTAAGCACCTAAACTGCCGTCCACCTTGGCCAACGACAACAGGCGAACTCTCAGCCACTAAATCATCAGCCCACCCTCCCCCATAAGACCCAGCAATTGCCCCCCGAGCAATTCAGCGAAAATACATACCTCACCCTAAAAAAGCTCCCGAAAAGATCGAAACTTGGAAGGAGCTCCTCCCACCCAAAGAAGAAGCTCGCCCTTCGCCTAGTTCGCCTCTCCAGAGACCAATCAAATCCCAAAAGGAAAATCTCTTCCTCATCGTTCATCATTTGAGCCTAGTGGGATGAATTTTCTCTAATGGGATCTCTGTAAATAAAGCCACTCAGTGAAAGCAGTACGCATCCTATGCCGTGCTCTCGGGGGTGTTTTAATTACATAAGACCAAGCAGCCTTTCTTTTTTCTCTTACTTCACCACAACTCGTCCACTTTCCCCCTAAGTCACTGTGTATTCCCCATTTTCATCAATCAGCATATCGTTTCCCCCCCAAAGAGCCGCTTGCATCATCGTCTTAGCTTTGGAGAAGTCGATTGAGACCCTACCAGGCTACCGGGTTCACCACGCTTTCCCCGGATTATGTACTGGACTTAGCGCTGCATTCGTGCGCCCTCTTTCCCGAGGGTTTTTAGGGTTTATCTTGAGAGGCTCATAAAGATTTGACTGGGGTGTTCACTTATACACCAAGAGTTCTCTTTCTTCCTTACCTAACCTAAATTAGGGGGGAAGGATCGACCAGAAAGGTGGTGGACGAGACAACCACAGGAGTCTACCGCTTAGTCAGGTGGTAGAAGTTGTATCAGGGTCTACTCTCGTCTGGGAGACGCTTGTCGTCGCGCCGGCAATCGTCTCTTACCCACAGAAGGTCATGTCGGACAAGATGTCTATAGACAAGAAAGAACCTACTAAGGACGGCTCTGAAGAGTCCGTACCTTCGAGTCCTGAAAATGAGCAAAATGAGCCCGACCGATCGTCTGCCCCCCAGGAGAGTCAACCAGCGAAGCGCAAAGGTGGTCGTAAACCTGTAAGTCAACTAGCACCCTTCTGGCGTGTCCTGCCCTTCTCGTTTCGGTATATGTCCGACCCCTTTTCGAGCCAGAGGATCTCCAGTCCGCACCGAGGAAGTAACTGACACGGCAACAGATATATGCGACCTCAGAAGAGCGCAAGCAGAGAAACCGTCAAGCACAAGCTGCGTTTAGGGAGCGTCGAACGGAATACATCAAGCAGCTGGAGGAGACCATCAGGGTCCACGAATCTAACCTGTCTAATTTACAGGCTGCTCATCGTAGTGCAGCAGATGAGTGCCTGATGTTACGTTATAAGAACTCCCTCCTGGAGAGGATTCTCCTAGAAAAGGGTGAGATCCTATCGCCTCGCAATTTCTTCACTAAAGAATCATCTGCTGACAACACACAAAGGTATTGACGTTCAAGCTGAGCTCCGCGCCAAAACCGGTAGCCCCAATCTTGGTCCATCTCACATGGCCCCGAGCATGGTGCAACCGCCACCGATTCAACGCGCGATCTTAAGCCGGCACCACTCACGCAGGTCCACCTCCAGCATTGCCCCTAAACCCGAGCCAGGGATCCCTTCACTGCCGCCACCCATCCATGGTTTTCAGCATTCTACAGCATCCCCCAAGGCCAGACCAACACCACCGTCCCATGGAGCTTCGCCCACGACCACTACGCCGAACTTCAGTAACGGCCAAAGTCTAGCTTCTCCAACCACAACCAGTCATCCAGGAATGCCTGGACCTATACCACCACATCTGAAGCCTCAGATGCCCCCGATGTCGGGTATGGTCCCTCCACAGCGCCAACCACAGATGCCACATCCGCCACGTCCACCGGCTAGCCGCGACCATGGATTTTACCCGACTCAGTCCTTCCAGAGTCATATTGAACAACTTGGCAAGCTGACCCGTTTCTTTCCCCTTTAATAGAGCTTTGACGTCCTAGGTTTAACCCGTGAGTACAGAACAGGAGTACGACGCGCCAAACGAGATGATAGAAGAAGTCGAATCCGATACGCCGGGTCCGAACCCATATTCGTCCGGGTACCCGGGTGTCCAGCAGCAGCAGCAACGAGCAATGCACCTACCGCCGCCGACGACGGGTCCCGCGGGACAACCCACGACGGCGACTTCTGAGCAAGGCGCCCAGACTCAAGGTCAGGGGTATCCGAGTATGAGCCAGCTACTCGATCCGGCTCTGGATTGGGATCCCTTCGGACTTAGTGCGTCGATGGCGTTCCCGACGCAGTTCAGTTTCGACACGAGCAATATGCGGTAGCGGTACGTTATCCAGCGTCGAGAGCGCGGTGCGCGGGTCGTACTCCGTACGACCTAGCAGTTTCCGTGACAGGAGGAGAAGCAACTGGCGACAGTTCGGAGGATAAGGATATCGGGGTTCGGCATAACAGGGGACGGGCAAATACAGATTGTAAGGGGGGGGGCCGGGTTCGGGAGGACAACGATTCCATAGCCAGCCGCGGCGGCTCCGCTCCGGTTCATACGACGGAACGAAGGGTCCGCATCTTATTCCTATCGAGGCGGCGGCATTTTTCTGAAGCATTCAAAAGACGGCACGGCACAATTGGCATGATACCCAGGATCCGGCGGTCGTATCAAAATCTTGGGCTTTTTTCTTCGCGGACAACCAAAAGTTACACAAAACATACAGCATCGGGACGACAAGGCGAACGAAAATTCAACGATTCCATGAATTAATGCCAGTCCAAACGGTATAGTGCCGTTTTCGAGTCTTGTGATATATTTAGCTGGGAGGGAACGCGACGTCCTAGATTTCATAGGGAGGCAAGAAAAAGGGGGTGAGGGTATTCTCGGGAGCCGGCGGCTGGCTGTTGTTACGATGAGGATTTTCACTGATCAAAAAAAAAAGAAAAGAAATTCAATGTGGATTATGGATGTGTGGATTACAACGGTTTTCTTTCATTGCTTCATGCAAGCCAAAAAGGGTAGGCAAGTCGCCCACCTCCCAGCATCTCTCTACTCTTATAGGACGTCTCGTCTACGGTATACTGATCGTATTGTGGTGTTCTACGGATTGTTTACTTCCCGTCCCGACAGGCGGCGCAACGTTGTATGTATGTAACTATCATGCTCGATTGTGACCAAGGTGGGTGTGTCCATAGCAGCTGAAGTCAGCGGCTCTCACAAAAGCTCGAGCATGAAACTTTGGGGTCCCTGGTGTATGTAGTTAAGCTAGGTAGATAAAACACTATAATCTTTTTTAACCAGCGTTCGACAGACATCAAAGCTCGAAGTGTCATCAATGGTTCACACCCGCGTAAGGAGCCCCTTCCAGCTAGCGGAATTGCAAATAGATACATAAACTTCCGTCTCGGCATCACGCGATGCACGCCTCTACCTGTGACTGACAATTTACCTACTTACCCGTTCGCCCGAGGACCCGGCCGACAGCCGCTGGCCAGCCGCTGGCCCGCCGCCGTAACATTGACGTTCTAGTTGTCGCATTCGTACGCAGGACGCGTCGCTACAATGTCCAGTACGAGTTGGGCTCCTCAATGCAAAATTGGGTTAGCTGCCCTTACGTGTGCGGGCTCTCTCTAGCCAGGAAGGGACCACATGTTGCGCTTGATTACGGCGGACGATAGGTTTCTCAGCCGTCTGGTCTTGCTAGGACCTGGTATGTAAGTAGCTGGACAATCAGCCACCAAGGCCTCCACATGCTTTCCGGCAACCACCAGTAACCCGGGCCACTCGAGACGCATACACAGCGCGGCCGAAAGGAGAGAGGAGCCGAATCCAAATGAAGCGCCAGGGTTTCTTTCTTCTGCGGTGTGCGTATGCAATTGCATCTCGATGTGGCCGAGTTCGCTCGCAGGCCAAGCCCAGTCGCCCAACCTTCGGGTAGACTTGCCTTGTTCGGTAAAAATGGTGCACTTGGTGCTTGACTCGTACGGTTTTGTGACTGCTGGTCTGCTTCTCCACATTCGAAGCTCCAGTGCGGTTTTCGGTGCCAAGGGGGCCGGCTCAGTCGCATCACAGCGGAATATGCGAACCCTGCCCTGCCCCGCCCACCGTTCGTCTTTTGCCTTGGCCCCTGCCTGCTTCGTTGCCGGCCCGCCTGGGGTGTATCGGGGACACGCCTCTTGGATGTACGATGTCGTTAGCAAGCAGATGCTCCGCGGAGAATCGACAACTGTGCGTATCCCGGGCGCACCATCGAGAGAATCGCAACGAGTCCTCGGCTCCTTTCCGGTTAGAAGTAGTAGACACATATACTCATACATAACGTTCGCACCTTAATTATTTTCGGTTGCGGCACGTCGCAAAATAGGCGGAGTGAAGCCACGTGGTCCCGGATGTGAACTTGCTCGCTTGGCCAGGGTGCCCCCACCATCTACCGGCGGTGATCAGAAAAAGAGGCGAAAGGCAGGCCAGACGCATCGAGATTCTCAACATGGCCTGCGCAGTGCAGGTATTCGTAACATCACAACGTTGGGGAGGACCTCGCTGGGGCCCGGAGCCATCCCGCGCCATGCGCGATGGAGTGCATTTCATTATTGGACCCAGCCACCAAGCCATCCAGGAGCATGTGACTGACTCTGCCAGCCAGGCCGGGTCGCAGTGCGGAACGCATTCCGGGGAAAGCTCGGGATCGAAACAGAGTCATGCACTAGACTCTACAGGCTGCGACTCCTTCTTGCCTGCCCGATATGCTGCAGCTCATTCCAAGGGAGCGGAGCTTGCCTTTCCATTCATTAATGGAGGCAGCTTTCTCTGCCTAGCCAATACTGTTCGGTCTACTCACGGCACCATCCACTTTTGAAACTTTGAAAGCGGCGAGTCGGCACGGTCGAACACGAATGAATCGGACCCGGCGGTTATGACCATTCGTTCGCTGGACTGTGAACTGTCAGAACCCCACCGCGAAACTGTCTGCGGCGTCTTCCTGGGTGATACGACGTCGGATCCAAATTCCCTGCAGATCCGGAGCGCAACGTCCGGTGGCCTCGATTGATCCCCGCTGCTGGCTGGCGATCCCTCGCCCTCTGTCCGTGTGGCTGTCATAACGAGTCTCAGCAGAGTCTCTCGTTCAGGTGATGCTTCGAACCGTCGCGGCATGGCCACCTATGCCAGCAGTCGACCACATGTCAGTCCAGCAAAGTGCCGTGATGATCAACGAAAGTTCAGGTCCCCGACGGTGTTCAATCGCCACTATGCAGTCTACTCCCACTCGTGTATGCGCGGCGACGGGAGCATGCCGTCTGTTTTCGCAAATCCGTTTTCGTGGCTCAACCGGAGACGTCAGATATCTTTTCGTCGCCCCTATTGACATTGCTCTGGGAGATAACAGCACCCACACCCTGTCAGGCTTTGACCAGCTTGGCTGTCCGACTTAGTCTTGCGTGCTACCGATCAGCCCTCAAACTATTCCGTTCCACATGTTGAGTACCACATCAACCGCTTCGGACCATCAGTAGTCTTAAAGAAACTAAGAGAAGATGGCCCCTCGGGCGTGCACCAGGGTCGACCTCAAAAAGAAACGGCATGCCGCGGTAAGTGTAAGAACGATCGGTCACCTCACTCGAGGCGCCACGTGATATCCGCGACCTAGCGTTTGAGTTTCTCATAGGCTACGTTGTGACGGGAACGTAAGGAAGGGAAAGGAGTAGGAACACTTGTATCCAATGGTAAGGAGTAAAAATAGTCCAGATAGGAGCCTACGAGTGCTTTAGCGAAGCAGGTAGCCGTGCGATAAGGCGGATGTTGAATCTGATGATGGTACGTATCTTCCAGCGTTCTTGTCAGAAACCCAGAAACCAGGATTTCCTATCAGTTAGATAAATGGGCCAAAAAGACGGAAAAGAACAACAACTTATCAAGAACGGCCCAGAGATAGGAAACCCGATATTTATATGTGTTTGTATGTACTTAAAGTAGGTATGTATGCTGGTCGGCGCTTGGTCCCTGTATCTCTGGGCTGGTCGGGGGTTTTCTTGGTTCCTGTAAGGCGAAAGTCTCGAGGACGAGCCAGAGATAAGCAAACACACCGAAATCCCATTATTAACAGAAATTCTGGAATCTCCCCGTCCCACACAAATGCACCCCACGGTCTCTGTCTCCCTCGTCATTTCTCTTTCTTTGCGTGCAGACACCCAAGTAAGCAGGCCCAGTATCTGACAAAGGAAGCAACATACGTTACGCATTTCTTCGGTCAGATTAATTCGAATTGGCCGAATGAGAGCGGGCGAACGAACCTTCCGTCCCGCCGAATTGCCTTTTGGGGTAGCAAGACTGGCTGAATGCGTAATGCAACTCTCTTTTGGATTCCTTTCCAATCCGCAGGGGGGAGACGGTGTAGGTGAGTATGTGAGGTGTGCGTGTGTGTGTGTCAATTTTTCGTTTTTTTTTTTCGGGCGGGCGGCTGTCCTGTGTCTACAGATAAGCCGCGTCAGGGGCGCCTTGGGGGAGCGAAGCCTTGGGAGGCTCTCTTTTCCAGCTTCCGGGGCGCGATAAGCACGGCAATAACTCTCATGAAGAGATAGATCTACTGGATCTCATCATATTACTACTCTTCTTTGAGTATCTTCAGATAACCTATACTCACTTCAACCAAGCGGCCTAGAACATCTACTGGTCAAAATCGAGGGTGTCGCTGTCACATTGCCAGTCTGCCGCTGCCACTTAACCTCAGGGATGAGCCGGCATTTGGAGGGTTCTTTCAGTCATCATCGTCTGAGATATCTGTCTTACTGTTCGGCGGTGCCACGTGAAGGACCTTCAGGGTCCTGCGGAGTTTAACCGCTGCAACACCTGCACCCCTATGCGCGTCAACTAGCCACTGCCATCCCATGCCTGAGATCCCTCTATCTCGGTGACTCTATGAATACCCCCAGCTAATAACCGTTGCGATTGACACCATAAGCTTCGCCCATGCTAGGTAGGCATTGACTGTGCTAGTGTAGGGAGAGGTGCCTGGCAGACCAAACTCCCACGTTATTCGCTATGCGTATAGCCACTACGCACATACGACAGACCGAGACGGCATCCGAGGAGAATGTGCCCGGGGAACCGTACAGCATGGATCATACACGGAATCAAGACGGTCGATGATCTGAAGCGGACCCAACCAGGACCCGCGCAGCGCCCACGGTTTCTCGATTCGTGTGATCGTCGGCTTCCACGTCCGTTCCAGCGATGAGCTCTCCGTATTCAAAACGACGCAGCTAGCCAAATGTTCTCTTCGCAGCTGCCGGAACGGCAGTCTACAACCCTACACGTGCATCGACAGCTCGGAGGATGGGAGATGATGAGTCGGTTTTCTTTTTTTTTTTTTTTTTTTTTTTTTTTTTTTTTTTTTTTGGGCGG
>QJNY01000144.1:0-157142 GCA_004155945.1 Monosporascus sp. mg162
TATTTTATTTTATTTTATTTTATTTTATTTTATTTTATTTTATTTTATTTTATTTTATTTTATTTTATTTTATTTTATTTTATTTTATTTTATTTTATTTTTTTTTTTTTTTTTAATTTTTTTCTTTTTGCAGTACGCCGTAATGATATCGTTTATAAAAAAGAAGATAAATATCCTTTAACGAGTAAAACAAGAAGATTTATAAAAACCGGGGTTAAATCTTAAATTCTTAAGCGTCCTAATGAATTTCTTTTAATAAAGTAAAAGTATTTTCTTTAATTTATATCATTCCTTTCTAATAAAAAACTTTTTATTATTTTCCAGGTATTTTAAGGGTATTTTTATATATATTTTATAAGACAGCTAGGTGTTAACAAAGACGTTAGTAACGTTATACTGCTTTAGTTTCAGGTTGAATCTAGCGGTAATAACGATTATAGTTTTAAATAATTTTCTAGCTGAAGTAAATACGTATATATTACTATAAACCTTTTTAGCTGTTAATCGCCTTGTACGACGAAACGTATCTTGTAGTTTTACAATTAGCTATATTTGTCAAACTTGTAAATATATACCTATGCAAGGTCGAATGGGTTCAAGCCTTATTTTCCAGGCTGAGCCAAATATACAGAAAATTATTACACGATATAATTTGTACGATAGATATTATACCCAGTATCTTCGAACACGATAACTGATTAATGGTTTTTACGGTTAGGATAGATTGATACCTTAGTCCTATAAAGCCTCACTTTGAAGCCGATTGCTGGCCCTCGTAAGCACGCAATTTTTCGATTGATGTCGGCTTGGGAGGCTTACATGCGTGGTTGCCGATAAGCTTCGACCTTAATAAACCTTATGCCTGCTGGCTAGTTCGGTAAGATTAAATAATATAACTCAGGAAATATTAAGCTTTACGCAATAAACTTTAAAGATAAACTTTAAAGGCAAACCTTAACGGTAAACCTTAAAGATAAACCTTAAAGGCAAACTTTAACGGTAAACCTTAAAAATAAACCTTAAAGATAAACCTTAAAGATAAACCTTAAGGATAAACCTTAAAAATAAACCTTAAAAGCAAACCTTAACAGTAAACCTTAACTGCGTATAAAAGGCTGGCATTATTAGGAATGTTAGATATCAGCCAGGAAAAGGGTTAGGAATTTTAATCTCGATCGTTCCCACAGCTTCTCGAATTACCCAAGATAATATGCCGCGCAAGTCCGAATATGCGATACCGGTAATTCAGAACCGCAAAATTTCCACAGAAATCATTTTATTAACGGTACACAATTCCCACCAAATTCTCGGACGAGCTAAAACTGTCGACATTACTGTCGACCTAAAAAATCTTTTCCAAGAAGATCGATTCCGGCTTTTGATTTTCGGATACGATTTAATTCGAGAAAGTAACGGTAATCGATCTTTGCAAGATTATATACCGAAAAATATAACGATTATGACGGAATTATTAGCGAAACTGGAAGGGGAAGACAGTAACTCGTTTAACAACTTCGACGTTTAGATTTTGGAACGGTGTACGGAGAACTACGAGCGATGGTTTGCCCGGCTGCTTCGGATTGCGAAGACCGTCCAGAATTTCGACAAGAATCGACGTGGATAAGAGCGGAACAAGGCAGTCTGAAGTCGCCTTGGAGTGAGACGCCTGCGAAAGGGATGGGTTTAGTGAAGCCTAGGAATTGAGGTAGCAATCTATCATTTTATCCAATTTTGTCTACACGGTTACGTCTCCTCTAAAGAGAAAATATATATCTATATATACCTTAAAACTTATTTCCCGTTAGCAAATAACTAATTAACGACTTTCTAGGATTGCATTTTTCATAACTTTATAGGTAAGCCTTTTCGGCTTTACGAAGTAACTCCTTTAACGGGTATATACTTAACTTTTTGTAGCCTTACAGCAGTAATAATAAGTCGCGCTTATATATCCGGTTTTCTAACCTAGAGATTTTATATATTTTCGTATCGAAGCTTTTCTGAATAAGGTAGCGCGTATTTCGAGTAATTAGTTTCCTTTAATTTCCTTTAATTTCCGCAGCTTACCGACCGATTATCGATCTTACCAATAAAGTAAGTTAATCGTTTTATGTTAAAAGCGACTTTTTATATTTTATAATCATATCGATAACCATTTTTCCGATACGGAACGTATAGGAAATTTATATTTATAACCCGTAAAATGCCTTCGTTTTTTACCTTTACTTTAGATTAAACAGAATAACAAAAGCTTAGGGTTACCTTTTTAACTTCCGCCGGCGTAATAATCGTAATAGTTATTAAAGCAAACGCTAATAAAAATAATAGTTCAAATGACGGAAATAGCTCAAATATTAACGGCTATATGAAGGTAATTAATTTCATGTAAACAAGTTTATTTTCCCCCATTCCATACGTTTCGTACGCCTATAACACTTTAGAACTACTCCTTCTACTTAATCAGTAGCTAAATTATTCCGCTTTATTTTTTATTTTTATTTTTATATCTGTATATTTAGATAACCTGGGCCCTGATTAAGTAATTCTATCTGTTGTAATAACTTCTATAACTCTTTTTCTGTAACGTACACAAGGTCGTTTTTTATATTTCTGATATTACCTAAAAAGATAACCTTTTCGCTGAACTGTATATTTCGAATAGCGATAACTGTATTAATCAACGGGTTTCAAATTTCGTAGATATTCGTAAAATCAGTAGCCGACGAAAAACTTAATTCATGCTTTGGAGTTTAACTTTTGAAATCTTTGTTCTTTTTTCATAATAGCAGTTATTATAACGTAAACCATATAACTGTATACTTGCAGATAAGCTTGCTAAGGCTTCCGATCAAGTACTGCAACGCCGTTTCTGTACGCCAGGTAAGTATATGTGAAAATACAGCCCCGATGGGCCTGCGGCTAGTATTCAACCAGCTACTGAAGTGGTGCAGGGTGCCAGGCTAGGGGGGCATGGCTTGGCTGATCAATTAGTCAGCTCCACATGTGTATTTCTAGAAGCTCTTTTCGCCGGGCGCAACCCCGGAGACATGTTCACCACCTCTCGCATTCATATTTTGCTCTACAGTCCGGTTCAATACCGAAATACAGTTTTCGCGTTTGCTTTTATTATCGCTTTATTCGGCAATTCTATTATGATACGCTCTTTATAAATGCTTTGATTAGAGCTAAGTTTTCCCGTCCTAATTCAAGTGGCTGCTAAGGAAAGAATACTAGCTCTTGTTAGCTGCCGACGGACCTCGATCTCCGATTAACAAGTCGGAAGGAACGGAAAGGACCAAGTTCTAATTAAAAGCATTACGACTCGACTACGACTATAATTACGGCTACGATAACTTAAGCGATATGTAATTAACGACCGCGATTATAATAAGGACGCGACCTTTTGTACGATTAATAAAAAAGCTATTAAATTAAGGCTTTATTACGAGAACAGCTTTATTCGGACGACGGCGAAGAAGTACGAATGCATATCGGTAATTAGTTTTAAAGCATAAATTAATTACCCAAGTTTAAGACCGATTACGTAATTTAAGACATTATACGTATTAATAAAAGAATTACGTAATAAGATAAAATATGAGATTTAATTAACAAGAGCTAAAAAAGCTAAAATTACGTCGTTAGCAACGTAGTTATTAGGATTTAGACTAATTAAAATCAATACAACGACGATAAAATTAACGATATAAATAAGATAACAAATACAAATAAAAAAAGAAATAAAGTTATAAAGTTATTTATTTTGTATATAAAAGGAAAATATCGAAAAAGGAATAACGTTTTTTAATACGATGCACAAATTAAAAACAAAACGTTATAAGATATATTTTAAATCTTTTTGGCGTTAATCGAGCAGTATTTTATTTGGTTATTATTAGGAGGTATTATTTGCGATTTTTTTTTTGTTAAGCTTAAATATTATAACGCTTAAGTTAGCAGTAGAAGTATTAACTAACCTCGGACCCCACCTAATACATGACCCTAGCAATGCATAAGACTTTTATCAACAACAACAACCACCCCTGTTACTTTTACTTTGCGATATCTTAACAACCCTTTAATTAATTGATTTCGGGTAAAGATAATTAATTTAGATCGTAAGCGCAAAATACGGGACGCTAAGAATTTTGTTTCAGAAAGTGGTTTTGAAACCTTGGCGAACGAGGAATTCGAAATACCCCAGTTAACCCTGTCGCGCTGTATCTATAGCACTAAATCGCGTTCCGAAGCTCAAAATAACGCGCGTAAGTTTTCAGATCAGGAAAAGCAAAAGCTCGTTAATTGGATATTACTTAAAAAGGTATGCAGTTACGCCCCGACGAAAAAATAGGTCCGTCAAATGGCCGAAACTTTGCTAGGCCCGAAAGGAACTATCGGAAGCACTGGATTAATCGCTTTATCGGATGCCACGATAAGATACATACGAAAAAAGGACGAGTTATACCTCGGAAGCGCTTCGAGGTACGCGATCGCAACGAAGTTTACGAATTTTTCCCTTTCTTAGCCTAAATCCGAGCTAAATACAACATCTAACCTGCGAACGAATATAATATAAATAAGACAGGCGTTTAAAAAGGGGAATAAGCTAATAGAACGGTCGTAAAAAGTTTGGAAACGGCTTGTACGAAGCTTAAAGAGTTGGAAATAACGTTATAAGTTTCCATCATCGAATATATCGGCTTTACATACAGAAAAGGTATGGCCGTATATATTTTTAATGGCCTTACCGTATAAAAGCAGTAGTTTCCCGACGATATCGAAAAAGCTGAATATAATAACTCCGAAAAAATGGATTAATAGCGTTATTGCGTTAAAATAGCTAAAGTCCATCTTTTTTCCCGAAATTAAGCCGCGTTTTTATCATAAATAGCAACTATTTATCCTAAATAACTATATTACTTACGTATTTCTTACTTTTATATAAAAATATATAAAATATAAGGTCGCTTTTATATATTTACTACCTTATTCGAATGTTAACCTTTAACCATTCGACGTTTCCGTCTTTTCCGTTTTTAAAAAGAAATATCGCAAAACGTTACGCAAGGCCGGCGGAATCCTCGCGACTGCTTCCTAATATAAACGCCGCATATTAAAAGCATATCGTAAGGCCGCAAAAATCGCCTTTACCGATAAAAACGTTAAAGCCGGATAACGTCATACCGGTATACTTCCTTTTAAGCCCGAAGCGAAATTAAAAAACCCGAAATAATACCCTAGCCGGTTCCTAAGCCGAAAACACCACCGGAAAAAGTAATCACAACCCGTAATAAGGTCGTCCATATTCCTTATAGGGCTAAGGAACTACGGAAAAGCATACGAACGACCGTACGCAACTATGTAAAGGCATTTCGCAAAGTACGAAATGTAATAGCTAAAGCGGGCAAAGGACTTGACGATCTCAACACCGAAAATACCACGCTCCGTTACGAAAATCGCAACCTGCAAGCAAAACTCGAAAAATACGAACGTTTTAAACGTAAAACTGTTGCTAAGCAACCTAATAAGATTTTTACGAATTTAACAAACATCAGAACGGCGGAGGATAAAACTACTAAGCGTTTAAAGCTTATGAAAGCTGGCGATCAGGTTATAATTGACAGTTATATTAAAAAGCAGCTTGCTAAAAAACGGCAGCGCAATTCCAAATAGCCTAGATAGCTTCATTTTATTATAAAATACGTTGTTACGTTGTTAAACGACTTTTGAATATGTAGGTTACTATTAATTTGTATGTGTTTTGCCTATGCATTGCTAGGGTCATGCATTAGGTGGGGTCCGAGGTTAGCAAGTTGGAAAAGGTACGGTTAGATAACCAGCGACGTAGCGATAATCAGGATAATGTTATTCGAACGAATAGTTAAAAAAAAAAGGAGGTAATTTATTTTTCAGATTCGAAAGAAAAAGAAGATAAAATTAAATAATTATCGCGGATAGTTATTTACTTTATACTTAAATATATTCATTTAAAGCAGCATTTTAAAATTTAAGTAATTTAAGGATTAAGAGCATTAATTAGTTTAAAATAAACTTTGGCAGATTTTTTAAAGATTTATCGAATTTTTTAGAAATTGTTACTTAAGTTTAAATATAGTACGGATTACTGTTAGTACGGAATTTTCTTAGCTTTACGAAAGATCAAAATCCTACTTTAGATACGACCGTTTAGTACCGATTAATAAAGAGCTTTTACGATAATAAGCTTAGCAAAGTTAAACCTTAAAGTAATAGTAATTCCATTAAATTCTTGAAGTTAACTAAGAATATAATTACTCAAGTAAATCCTCGAATCGTTGTTAATATACCGTAAGAACGAAAAATTATATCAGTCTAGAACTTAAAGGTATTTATAAGACTAGAAATACTTATATCGGACGTTATACCTTTTGAATTTATTGATTAGTTTAAGTACGGTTTTTCTGCAGATATTATGAAAAAGCTTTCGTTTTTATATTTTTTCCGGATTTATCGGCCTTTCCGAATTTTCGCTTTTCATGAATTGGAATTACCGATTAACTTAAAGAGATTAATGAAGTGTTTACGAAGTACAAGCTTAAAGAATTTAAGATAATCGCCGAGATACTTTATTAAACTGATAGTTCCTTTATAAAAACCCGGGTTAAAGCCGTATTTGATAAAGCGATTTAATAAGACGAAACGTTTAAATTTATCCTAAAAACCTTTAAACTACAGTACTTAAAGTAGATTCGAACTGTTAAGAATCGATTAAAAGTTTTAACGAAATAAACTTAATGTGGTATTCCTGATCATGTTTATAAGTACTGTTTAAAGTATGTTATTAGGGTAAAAGATATCCTAAAAAAAGTTAAGCAAAAAGGTAAAATAATTGCCAAGAACGAATACATTAAAAGCATATTAAAAGGGTTGTTTGTTAAATATTTCAAAAGGATTTTCAACAATTCGTCCATAAAGCTAGAAGATTTATACGTAACAAGTTACGACAATATTTCAATATTAATTAAAGATTAAGCTTTAAATAAAAGAGAATTCTTTAGATATAAAGGACGTAAGCGATAATAAAGAAATGTCCGTTTCGATATTAAAAAAAAAGCGATCCTATTAAATTTAACAACCTAAGCAATAACGACCAGAGAACCTTTAATTGCGATAAAAAGTATTAAACCGTACTGATTAAGTGTTAAAGATTACGAATACGCTGTAGGATTTAAAGATTGTATAGGCCCGACAAATTTAGACTTTAAAAGCTTTTAAAGAAAAGTGCACAACCGAAAGGTAGCCCGGATATTACAGTATTACGTTCCGCTAAGATAGGAGGTACCTTGGGCATATAATTATGGTGTTGACCCGTTGATTAATGCAGTTAGTTTCCAGCCGGATTAGTTTAGTCGATTAGACCTTTACCGTGAACGAGGTAGATATTGAGGTCGAGGAGGTTACCGTAATAGTTATCAAGGCCGAGGTAGACGCTTTGGCAACCTTGATCAAGGTACCTGTTAGTTCTGCCTGAAGCCAGGAATTGTCAGATATAGGGGACATCAGTTGTATTGTTGTATTCAGCTAAGTTTCAGGTGCTTGTTGCACGCGTGCAGCTCTAAGTAGTTTAGCCACGGAGTATATATGGGCCGATCATTAGGTGACCTTTCCGTATATGGGGCGTTACGCACCTTCTAGCTAGCTGATACACCCCTTTAACGCCTTAAAGCATTTACGGCGTTAATCGTTATACTTTATCATTTTCTAACGCCATAGCTATCCATTCCATCTTTCCTCCGGCGATTAAGTCCTTCTAATTAGCTAATTCCTCGTCTGAAATCTTTTTTAAAGCTTTTCTCCGCCGGTTTAAGGTTTTTATAACATTTATTAATTTTAATTACTTTTTGAAATACCTAAAAGCTTTTCGTAACAGGGTTTTAATTAATCCGTTAACCAGTATATTACCTATAAGTATATAATTTACTTGAATTAAATCCTTTTCTACTGCTTTTTACAATTAATAATTGTATATATTTACGTGCCGTAATTTTATCTTTAAAAGGGCGACGTCGGCGTTAATTAATCGTATTATCTGTTAATTATCGTACTATATATTTAATTGTTTTATATCTAAGATAACTTTTAATTCTTTAATTAATCGAAAACTAAATACGGCTTTTTTTGTAATCTACATAAGAAATAAAAATTCCGTTTCGGTTATGGAAATAATTATTATATTTTACTTGTTCGCCTGCTATCCTATTACTTTTCCGAACAGCTTTATAACGTAAACTTTAAATTTTTTTCGATCGATCGTATTATTTACGAAAAAGGCGTTGCTTTAAATATCTATCGAATCCTTACTACCAAACTATAACGCTAACGTCTTAGTTCCGATTAGATATAATATAACTCGATCGGCAGTTTTGTAATATACGTTGCTAGGATTTAGGTTAAATCGTACAAGTCGGAATATAATAAAACATATATTGGGTCGAATATTAACTGCTATATATAAAATAAAACCGATCTTTTTTTAATATCTATTAACAGATTTTGAATAATTTAAATCAAAATTTAGCAATAATTCGACGCCTATTATAAACAATTTAAGTAATTATTTAAACTTTCTTTAAAAACTAAGTTAACCAACTTATCTATAAAATCGGATTAAGATAACCAAATTCTTTTTTTAAGTTTGTTTTTAATTACTTCGATATTAAGAAACTATTATAAGTCCTTACCCCTTATAAAGGTATATCGTTTTTAGACCTATTGGATCAACTGATCGACGAGATCTTAATTTTTCTTCCTATACGCGGCGATAATATCGTTTACGAAAAAAAAGCACCCCTTAACGGATAAAGCAATAAGGTTCGTACGGAACGGGGTTAAATTTTAAATCCTTTAATATACTGGTAAATTCCTTCTGCCATAATAAAAGTGATTCCTTTAATCCATAACGTGCCACACCAGTGAGCGCAACACACTAATGAGCGCAACACTTTTTGACACCTGTCAACTGCACACTCAACCTACTCAACCACAACACCTCAAATCAACTCAAATCAATCGAATGCTTCTTTGCTAACTGTATCTACAGCTTCTCGACGAGTGCACGCATTATATCAAGGCTCGTTGCGGATGTTATGTCGCCATTTCTCCCCCTAACCTGCCCGCAACCGACTAGCTTTTAACGTATCCAAGCTAATATTATTCTTAATTCGTACGACCTAAAGCCGACCGACTAAATAATTATTTTCGACCGAATTCTTAACTTAAGTATGCGAACATTTCTTGTACGGCTTTTATACGTTGAAGATATACGTTGAAAAACGCGTTATAGGACGTGTTAAAGGGCGTGCTGGAAGGCGCGCTGAGGGCCCGTGTGGGGGCTGCTCGCGGGGCGTGTGGCAGGGCTTATGACAGGGCGTGTTGGACTTGATTTTGCAATAACTCGGGACTTACGCAATTATACAATTAAAACGAACGTTGCCTAGAAAGATGAATACTTGTTATATAGGATGAACAAGTTCTTTTAGCCAGCAGAAAAATCGTGGCAAAGAATTGCTGCCAACAGCTACTGAAGGTGGTCGGTCGCATATAGGTTGGCAGGGAGGAATGGTCATATGGCGTCCGCAACAAGCCTTGATATAATGCGTGCACTCGTCGAGAAGCTGTAGATACAGTTAGCAAAGAAGCATTCGATTGATTTAAGTTGATTTGAGGTATTGTGGTTGAGTAGGTTGAGTATGTAGTTGACGGGTGTCAAAAAGTGTTGCGCTTATTGGTGTGTTGCGCTCACTGGTGTGGCACGTTATAAATACTTTCCTAACTAAAAGTAAAATTAGGTAACTTTGAAGTTTGTGGGTGACCCACTTAGTTAGTGCTTAACGCGTTCCAACGCGACAACCCTCCAACCACCCACCCTTTTCCTTCCTCAATAACTACGCCATGCAGAAGACTCCTCGTAAAAAGTTTAGGCGTGCCTTAAAGCGCGGAAGACGGCGAAACCAACCGTTGTCTCCGGGAAAGCGTACGGCAATTATGGCGGGAGTTTTGGGTGGTAAAAAGCATGCGGTCCTAACGAAGCGGTATAATTATCACATCAACACTATCGCCTACACCATAAAGCGGTAAAAAAAAACCCAATTTCTCAACGACAGGCCTCATCCAGGCCGTAAGCCGGCTTTTGATAAACGGGAAAGGCGTACAATTATTCGTTTCGTCCGAAAGTTACCCAGAATCCATTAAGCTGCTTTAAAAAAGGAAGTTAAATCGCTGCTGGGCAAAGATATATTACGCCGGACGCTCCGTAAATTTCTTAATAGCGTAAACCTACGTTATTAGAGATCGGTTAAAAGAATCTTTTTATCGGCGAAAGCAGTACTCGAAAGGAATCGTCTTTATCATACTTGAAAACGTAAAGAAAAAAAATTAATAAAAGTACGTATAGTTAAAGTTAAGGTATTAATCGATTTGATTATAAGTTATTTCCAGGCGATATTTACGGATAAATATTCAATCGCTTCCGATACTTCAAATCTTTCGGGATAAGTCTAGCGACTTCCTAGGAAAAGGTTTAACCGCCGAATGGTCAATATAGCCGATCACGAACGTCCAAATATCGTAATTATATACTAAGGAGGCATCTAAAAAAAAGGTAAGACCAATATCATTATCATAAAGCGAAACAGCGAGTCGGCGAAGAATAACTACACATCCAGGTCATATATTAAAGCTTTTAAAAAAAGGTTTCTTCTACATTATCAACTGGAACAGCTATTTTAACAAAATAACGCCAAAATACACAAATCACGGACTACGCAAAAATGGTTCGAAAAGCACGGGATATACGTTATCGAATAACCTGCCCACAGCCCGGATATAAACCCCATTAAATACGTATAACGCGCGATAAAGTCCATACTGCATAAAAAGCACCCCGAAATACATCTTATAAAAAATAACGAAAAGGATAAGGAACAACTAAAGGAATAAATTCGAAAAACGTAGTAAGCGGTCTCCCAGGGCTTAATAAATAACCTAGCTCGTAATGTGCCTAACCGCTTGCAAGCCCTACGTAAGGCCAAAGGGTGGTATACTAAATACTAAATACTAGATTCAAGGCTTCTAAAATCACTTTGCCAATTATCAATAGCTTCAATATTCGAATTGTTATAAATTATCAAAGTTGTAGGCGTATATAGGTGGCTGGGGTGCTATGTGGGTCATCCACAAACTTCAAAGTCACCTAATTTTATTTTCTTACATTATAAATAATCTAAAGGTATTTTTATATATATCTCGTAAGCAAATTCGCATTAACGAAAACATTTATAACGTTATACTGCTTTAACTTTAAATTACACCTAGCCGTAATAACGATTAAAACTCGAAACAACTTTCCAGCAAATGTAAATACGTATATATTGCTATAAACGTTTTTTAACTATTAATTGTTTCGTACGATAAGATAAGTTTTACATTTCTGTAACCAACTATACTTATCAAACTTGTAAACGTACATTTACATATACCTTAAAACCTATTTCCCTTTAGCAGAAAACTAATTAACGGTTTTCTAAAACTTTATCTTTTTATAACTTTATAAGTAAACCGTTTCAGCTTTACGAAACATCTTCCCTAACGGGTATATGCTTAGCTTTTTATAACTTCGCGGCGGTAACGGTAAATCTCGCTTACATACCCGGCCCTATAATCTAAATACCGTACGTAATATTATTATAAAGCTTTTCCGATTAAAATAACGTACGTTTCGGATTTTTATTTTCCTTAAGCTTCCGTAACTTACCGGCCGGTTATTATGCGTATCTATAAAATAAGCTATTCGTCCTATATTAAATATGGTTTTTTATACTTTATAATCGACTTTAATAACTTTTTATAACACGAAACGTACGGAAAGATAATTTCGACCCGTAAAATACCTTCGTCTTTTACCGTTACCTTAAATTAAATAATGTAACAAAAGCTTACAGTTATCTTTATTTTTTCGGTCGGCGCAATAATCGTAACAATTATTAAGGCAAACGCTAATAACGATAATAATCTAAAAACCGGAAATAATTCGAATACAACAGTTGTATAAAAATAATCAATCTAATACAAACAAGTTTATTTTTTCCTATACCGTACGTCTTCTTCGACGCTTATACCGCTTTAAAACTATTCTTCCTATCTAGCCGGTAACTAAATTATTCCGCTTAAATCTTTATTTTTCTTTTATATATAAAATAAATAATTATTAACCTAATCAAATATTTTTACTTATTGAAATGGTGCAGGGTGCCGGGCCAGGGGGCATGGCTTGGCTGATCAATTAGTCAGCTCCACATGTGTATTTCTAGGAGCTCTTTCGCCGGGCACAACCCCGAGACATGTTCATCACCGTTCATCCATCACCGTTCATAGTTCTCGTCTACTCATACACTCATCTCCAGTCTGGTTCAACACGGACCCAAATACAGTGTTTTTGTTTGCCTTCATTACCGCTGCACTCGGCTATTCTATCGTGACCCGCTCCTAAAAGATGCTCTGATCGGAACTGAGTCCCCCCGTCCCAATTCATTATCGGAATAATCTTTGCAACTTATTTTCCGTAATATAAAAAAATCGTCTTTAAGATTTTTAATATTACGTAAAAAGGTAGCTTTTTTATTAAACAGTACGTTTCAAATAACGATAATCTTATTAATTAACGAGTTCCAAATCTCGTAGATGTTTGTAAATCGGTAACCGACGAAAAACTCAATCCATGCCTTAAGATTTAGCTTTTGGAATCTTTATTCTTTTTATAACCGCAACTGTTATAACATAGGCTATACAACTATATATTTACAGGTAAGCCTGTTAAAGCTTCCGATCAAGTACTATAACGCCGTTCTTATACGCTAAATAAATATAATAAACCTTATATAAGTTTTGCCAAAAAAATACGTATTTAAAGATACGGTTATATAAATACGGTTACTGCTTTAAAGATATATACGATCAAAAAAGAAAGTAACTTAACGCCACTTCGTATCGCAATCGCTTTCTCCTTAATCATACCTTCTAAACGCTTTATACCCCCGTTCTAGGCCTATATATACGGTAGTAAAAGCTTAAGTTTAATATTAAAAAAAGGCGACTGGAATATATTTCGAAGTTAATAATTCTTCAATATTTCGTTATCGCATTCGATTATTTATGGAAAAATCTTGTTTTAATTCTTTAAAACTTTTAGGAAATATCGAAACGCTATAATTAATATATCCTACTTTCGGTTCTTAAGGTAAATATTCCAGATAAATCTTAAGTATCTGTCAGTAACAAACATAATATATTTATATCTTTTTAAATCTTTTTCGAAATCTGTAAAGTTAATAATAATTCTTTATCCTAATCGGGATATTCCTTTCTATAATTCGCAACGTATTTGTTTTTTAACCTTCGCTTTACCACATACTTAATATTCGATTATTATAAAACCCTTTAAACGGACTCCTTTTACATAAAACTGCAACTGGGCGATTACTTCGGACCCTAAATATCTTAACCTTAAGTACCAAATTTTACCGTTACCGATTCTTAGTAATCTCGCTATATATAAATTAACGTTTCGTTTATAAGCTACTAAAGCCGCATAAGTAGCTATTACGTTGATATCTTTAATAACGAACTAATTAAACTTATTTATTAACGTAGCTATTACCTAATCGTACTTATTTCGAATGAAGTTGTTAATTTTTCTATTATCCTACCAATACTCCTTTTTCCGGAGCTGCCGGAAAAACACCAAATCGCATACGAAGTTTTCGTAATAAGCCACGTCGTATAAACGTAACGCTTTCGTACCGCTAAAACTTCGAAATACTATATTAACCTTTCTGCACCCCTTAATCCGTACGAAGCTTTTATTTACGTATACCCCGTCGCCTTATACGGTTAGCCTAAAGTTTAGGAACTTATTAATAAGGTTAAGAATATATATTATTAATCCTAAATTTAAAATAAAATTTTTTTAAGAAATAAAACAAAATACTTATTATCTTACAGTAATCAAAAATCAAAAATGATACCAAAATTCGTTTTACTTCCTTTAAAATTTAATCTATTTCTTATATAATTAATTTATCAATAATTTTTAACAAACGGTTAATCTTTTTCTTTAAAAAGTAATCAAAAATAATCCGCTTTTTAACTATAACTTTTATTACTTCGTTAAACCTAAATCTTATTAAGACTTTATTAAGGAGCGTATAATAACATTAAGTTAGCTTATACAAAGTACTTAAACATGCTTTACAACGGGTACCTTATACGTCCGACTTTTAACGTTTTCGCTTACTGATACTTCGATCCGAATATAAACCTTTACGGCTACCTCGTTTCGACTCTCGTCCAAAGGCCCTACTACGCAACTAGGCGCCAGTAAATTTAAAATCATTTTAATCAAAATCTTTTTATTTAAATAAATCTGCAAGAATCCCGTAAAACGTTGGAAACGCCGCTTTAACGTTTCGTAATATAAATAATTAATAAATCTAGACCTAATAATCCAAAAAATTAATAACTACCTTTTAATAATTAATTGTCCAGTGTTTAATTTCGGCCTTCTTCGTTATTTAAAAAGATATTGTTTAAGATTCTATAATAAACAATACGGTTATACATAAGTTATTAATCTATCCAATTATCGTATTCGTTTCTAGAACTCCATATCGTTACCCTATAGCTATAATTTCTTACCATTTCCCGATTCATTCGTCTAACTTTTTAGCAAACTTTAAAGCTTACTTCAAAAGTTCGCGGTATTCCCGTTAAATACTGATTATAAATCTATCGTCGTACACTTTACCAAATTTAGCCAACATAACGTACCACTTTCGTAAGTTCTTTCCTAGGAAAGAATTCGTCTATTTAATCGCTGGAAATACAGATTCCGAAACCTATTTCATCAAATCGTTAATGTTCTTACAAAAATTATCCTTCTTCCAATCCTTACAAATATACGCCGTATATTTCTAATTATAAGCTTATCTGCCTTCGGTCGTTATCTTAAAGATATTCGTTAGTTAATTCGTAAAATCGACTTCTTCGATGGTTTCTATAAAAGATAAGGTATTAATTCGCGTCGAAAAACGGACTCGTCTCTTTAAGTAAAAAGCTATATCGGGTTCTATAAGTTCAACAGGCTACGGACGTAACTAATCAGGATCGATATAGTCCCAAATCTTAAAAGCGTATACCCTAAACTGGAATTCCGCCTTAAAATAATCCCAGTTCTTAGGTCCCTTATAAATAATGGAGGACGTCGATAATACGGTCGCCATTATAATTAATAAAGTAGATAAATAATTATTATTAATATATAGCCTATATCGTTATAGCAACAGCTAATCAATTAATATATAACGCTAATTAAGCAAATAAAACTCTTAATTATTAAATATAAGGAACATCAGTTATGTTGTTATATTAAGCTAAGTTTCAGGTGCTTATTGCACGCGTGCAGCTCTAAGTAGTTTAGCCACGGAGCATATATGGGCCGATCATTAGGTGACCTTTCCATATATGGGGCGCTACGCACCCCCTAGCTAGCTGACAGGAATCGACCAGCACCCAAAGGATAGGTATATTCCGCACTGATTAGGATGCTCCGATGTTACATGTCGTCTTTCGCAGAGTTCGCAAGGTACCAGGTTAGGTATACCGAATGCCTGAATGAACAAACCAGTAATGTATCTGGGATCTTTGACAAGAGCAGCCATAAAGTAACATAAAGGACTGGCCCGATAAACTTTGACGTATATTGGATAAGCCACCAAGTTTTCTATTGACTAGAGGTACTTGATTATATATAAACCTTCTCGTAAATTACGTTTTTCATATTAATAACGCGTTCTAGATTAACGTAATCCGGAAAAATATATGATAAGTTCGATACCGTGTAAATATATTATCACTTTAACATTTAAATATCGTCGGCATATATAATTTATACTAAGCGTTACTTTACGTCCGGCTTAAAAAGTTTATTTTTAACTTATTTAATAATTAACTTAATAAACAAGTCGGTATTCGTAACCGAAAAACTTAAAATATCCGGTAACTATAATCTTAAATCTTAAAATTCTTTATAAATAACGGCTTTTAATATAAAAGGTTATTTTTTATAAATCTGCCGCTTTTCATTTAAACGTACCAAAATTCTATTATCCTTTTTGTTAAAGGATAAAAAGATAATAAAGCCGGTTTCAACGGTAAGCGGCTTAACGATTTTTATATTACCGCTTAAGTTCGAGCTAAATTCTAATTTAACGACATTAACTTAGAAATCTTATTTAAAAGGTTATTATTTTTTCTAACTTGTTAGTTATAAGCTTAACAACCGAATAAAAGCGTATAACGTTCCGTTAAACGCCGAAAAAATTGCTGTATTAAGATAGTCGACGAATATTTCGATAAATAACTTCGCTTATACTTTATAGTTAACCTGGTAATTCCTATTATAATATTTAACGAACAAATCTAGGCATTTAGCTAAATTTCCGATAACTTATTTCTTAACTTAAACTTATCGTTCTATTTCGTTAAATCGCAAAGTAACCGTTATAATCGTAATATCGAATTAAGGTCGGTTGGCGGTCTTTCTGTTAATAAGGTTTATTATCGGAAAGGCCTAAATATTAGCAGGTTTTTTCTTTTTGTTCCGCTATAATTATGCAAGGTTTAAAGATATAAATGGCTTAAGCTATCGAATATATTAAGCCGTATCATTAAAGGCCTTAATAGGCTGTTGTAATATAATAAGGACGTCCATCTTTGCTGATGGCTGGCTGTTGTTCCTAGGGAACATAGCCTATGATCGCGAGATTTTCGCCTTAGTGTTTTTGTTTCCGTTGGTAGCAATTTTGCCAAGCGCGCCAAGTGTTAAAGAAAATGAATGTGATGCACGCTTGAGCACTAACAGCTTCAAACGCACGGATGATTTTTAGAAGGAAAGGTGAAGGCCGCTAGCTGACAATTGTATGGTTCCTAAGGGCAACTTTTGAAAAACGCAACAGACGCAATGCACAACAATTATCGAGACTCATCGTCAAGCTAGGAGCAGGATGCGAACCACCGTCTACTGTCAGATATAGGGGACATCAGTTGTGTTGTATTAATTGGCTAGTTGTATGCATTCTAGCAACGCGTCCTGATCTTTGAAGTAGTCTAGCCACGTAATATATATGCTCCGATTAGAGAGAATCTTATCGAATATGGGTGCTAGCGCACCCCTGCTAGCTGACACACCCCTCAACGCCTCGACGCAGTCACGGCGTTGACCGTCACATTTCATCACTTCCTAGAGCCGTAGCATTCCATTCCACCTTTCCTCCAGCGATCGAATCCTCCTAATTAGCTAATTTTTCCTTTGAAATCACTTGCAGGTTGTTCCTCCGCCGATTAAGGGCTTCCGTAATATCCATTAATCCTAACTGCTTTTTGAAATACCTAAAAGATTTTCGTAATAGGGTCTTTGTTAATCCATTAGTTAATATGTCGTCCGTAAACGTATAATCTATTTTAATTATGTTCCTTTTTACGGCTTTCCGCAACCAGTAATTATATATATCTACGTATTATAATTTCGTTTATAACAGGGCGACGTCGGCATTAATAAGTTAAATAATTTATCGATTATCGTATTATATATTTAACGATCCAGTATTTAAAGTAATTTCCAGTTTTTTAATTAATCGAAAGCTAAATAAGGCTTTTTTTGCAGTTTACATAAAGAATAATAATTCTGCTTTTGTTATAAAAGTAATTATTATATTTTATTTATTTGCTTATTATTTTATTATTCCTTTAAATAATTTTATAATGTAAGCTTGGAAATTTTTTCGATCGATCGTATTATTTACGAAAAAAACGTCGCTTTAGGTATTTAACAAATCTTTATTTCCGAATTATAGCATTAATGTTTTAGTTCCGATTAAATATAATATAACCCGCTCGGCAGCTTTATAATACGCGTCGTTAAGGTTCATGTTAAATCGAGCAAATCGGGATACCGTAAAGGTTATATCGGGTCGCGTATTAATTGTTGGGTACAGGATAAAACCGATTTTTTTTGGTATTTATTAACAAACCTTGGATAGGCTAAATTAAGATTCGGCAGTAGTACGACGTTTGTTATTAACGTATTTAAAAGGTTATTTAAACCTTTTTTTGGAATTAAGTTAACCAGTTTATTTATAAAGTTAAATTAAAAAAACTAAATTTCTTTTTAGCTTTATATTTAATTATTTCGATCCTTAAGAATTATTATAAGTTCTCGCTTTTTATAAAGGTATATCGCTTCCTTATCTGCTAAATTACTTGATCGACGAAATCTTAATTTTTTCTTACGGTACGCCGTAACGATATCGTCTATAAAAAACGATAAATACCTTTTAACGAATAAAATAATAAGGTTTATAAGAAACGGAGCTAAGTTTTAAGTTTTTAAGCGTTCCAGTAAATTTCTTTTACCAAAGCAAAAATAACTTCCTTAATTTATATAATATCTTCTTAATTAGGAAAATCTTGTTACAATACGGGTATTTTAAAGGTATTTTTATATATACTTTATAAAGTAACTTAACGTTAACGAAAGCGTTACCGCGTTATATTATTTAAGCTTTAGGTCGAATTTAACCACAATAATAATCAACATTTTAAACGATTTTCCAGCTAAAGTAAATACGCATATATTGCTATAAGCGCTTTTAAGCTATTAGTCGCCCCGTACGCCAAGACGTACTTTGTATTTTTATAACCAATTATATTTATATATATCTTAAAATCTATTTCTCCTTAGTAATAAATTAATTAACTACCTTTTATAATTGCATTTTTTTATAACTTTATAAGTAAGCCTTTCGGCCTTATAAAATAATTCCTTTAACGGATATATATTTAGCTTTTTATAATTTCGCGGCAGTAATGATAAATCGCGCTTATATACCCGGTTTCACAATTTAAGGATTTTAAATATCTTTGTATCGAAACCTTTCCGATTAAAGTAGCGCATATTTCGGGTAATTATCTTCCTTAAATTTCCGTAACTTATCAGCCGATTATCGATCGTACTAACAAAATAAGCTAATGGTTTTACATTAAACGCGGTTTTTTATACTTTATAATCGTATTGATAACTATTCTTCTGATACGGAACGTATAGGAAATTTATGTTTATAACCCGTAAAATGTCTTCATTTTTTACCGTTACTTTAGGTTAAACAGAATAACAAAAGCTTAGGGTTACCTTTTTAACTTCTGCCGGCGCAATAATTGTAATAGTTATTAAAGCAAATGCTAATAAAGGTAATAGTTCAAATGACGAAAATAGTTCAAATATTAACGGCTATATAAAGGTAATTAATTCCATGTAAACAAGTTTATTTCCCCTATTCCATACGTTTCGTACGCCTATAACACTTTTGAACTACTCCTTCTATTTAACTAGTAGCTAAATTATTCCGTTTAAGTTTTCGTTTTCTTTTTATATTTATATATTCAAGTACTTTAAGGTTTAATTAAGTAATTTTACCTGTTATATTAACTTTTATAGCTTTTTTTATAACGTATAAAATGTTATCTTTTAAATTTTTAATATTACCTAAAAAGATAACCTTCTCGTTGAACAGTACGTTTCGAATAGCAATAATCTTATTAATTAATAAGTTTTATATCTCGTAGATATTCGTAAATCGGTAACCGACGAAAAACCCAATCCATGCCTTAAGGTTCAGCTTTTAGAATTTCTGTTCTTTTTCTATAACGGCAGCTGTTATAACATAGGCTATATAGTTATATATTTACAGGTGGGCCTGTTAAAGCTTCCGATCAAATATTATAACGCCGTTCTTATATGCTAGGTAAATGTAATAAACCTCGTATGGGCTTTGCCAAAAAATACGTATTTAGAGGTACGGTTATACAGATATACTGTTGCTTTAAATATATATACGATCAAAAACGAGGATAACTTAACGCCATTTTGCATCGTAGTCGTGTTTTCCTTAATTATACCCCTTAAGCGTTTTGTACCTCCGTTTTAAGCCTAGGTATGCGGTATTAAGAGCTTAAGTTTAATGCTGAAAAAAGGCGACTAAAGCATATTTCGAAGCTAATAATTTTTCAAAATTTCGTTATTATATTCAAATACCTATGGGAAACCTTTATCCTGGTTTTTCAGAACTCTTAGAAAATATCGAAACGTTATAATTAATATATCTTGCTTTCGATTCTTTAGGTAGATATCCTAGATATATCCTAAGTATCTGTCGGTCGTAAATATGACATATTTGTACCTTTTAAGGTTTTTTTCGAAATTTGTGAAATCGATAGCGATTTACTGTTCTAATCGGGAAGCTTTCTTTTTCAGCTCGCAGCGTATTTGCCTTTTGGCTTTCGCTTTGTTATATGCTTGGTATTCGACTGTTGTAAAACCTTTTACGCGGACTCCTTTTATATAGGATTGTAATTGGGCGATTACTTCGGGCCTTAAGTGTCTTAATTTTAAGTACCATATCGTACCGTTACCGATTCGTGGTAGTTTTGCTGTATATAAGTTAACGTTTCGTTTATAAAATGCAAGGGTTATATGGGTAACTATTACGTTAATATTTTCGATAACGAACTGATTAAACTTATTTATTAACGTAGTAACTACCTAATTATACTTATTTCGAATAAAATTATTAGTTTTCCGGTTATTCCATTAATACCTTTTTTTTCGGAACTGCCGGAAAGATACCAGGTTGCATACGAAATTTTCGCAATAAGTTACATTATATAGACGTAACGTTTTGGAGCCCTTAAAGCTTTAAAGCAGTATATTTACTTTTTTATATCTTTTGATTGGGACGAAGTTGTTCTTTGCGTATATACCGTCGCCTTGGATCGTTATTTTATAGCTTAAAAATCTGCTAATTAGATTAAAGATGTATATTGTAAACCTTAAGTTCAGAATGGCCGAATTTCTTAGGGGGTAAAACGCGACGTTTATCATATTACGTTGATCAAAAATTAAAAAGCACGCCGGTACTCGTTTTACTTCCTTTAAGAATTAATTTATCTTTTAAGTAGTTAGCTTTTCCATAGTTTTCGATAGTCGATTAATTTCTTTCTTTAAGGACTAATCGGAAGTAATTCGGTTCTAGATTAATATTTAAACTTTTTTATTAGACTTAAACTTTGCTGGAGCTTTGTTAGGGAACGCGTAATAACATTGAGGTAACGTATGCCCAGGGTTTAGGTACGCTTTGTACTAAGTCCTTTATACGTCCGACTTTTAGCGTTTCCGTTTATTGCTATTGCTGTTTCAGCCTGTTTAAGATCTTTTACGATTACTTTGCTTCGGCCTTTTTTTAAAGGTTTTATTATATAGTCAATTGTTATTATTTTTGATTTCTTTTTAATTAAAATCGTCTTAACCGGAAGAGTTTATTAAAACTTTATAGAATTTTAGTAACGTTGTTTTAACTTTTTTTGTTAACTGTTATAGATTTGTTATAGTTTAATAATTTAAAAGATTAGTTCCGGTTTCTAGGTAATTAAATTTTTTTCGATATTATCTTATTTACAAAGCATAAATAAATTCGATTAATTAGGTATAATCGGCGTTACCGCTACATATAACTAATTTGTCCAGATAACTGGCATAGTTATTTCGGAAACCCCGTAGCGCTAACCTTAAGCCATAATTTCTTGTTATTTTGTTATTTATTTATTAAACCTTTTAGCGGTTTTCGAGGTCTATTTTAATCGTTTTTCGTATTTAGGTTTGGTATTTATAAGTATTCGGCTATCGTAACCCTTTTTCAATTGTTGCAATTTGGCGTATTAGCTTTTAAAGTCGTTATCTGGGCTTAAGCAGGTTTGCTTAATCGCTAAGGAAACGTTATTAAAAATCTATTTTATAAGCTCGTTAAAGTTCTTTCGAAAGGTTTTGTATTTTCGATTTAGGTAGGTATAAGTCGCAAAATCCTAATTATAAGCTTGTCTGCCTTTGGTCCTTATTTCGAGGGTATTTATTAGACGGCCTACAGGATCGACTTTTTCGGCTTGTATGGTTCTTTCGGAGGAAGTACTAATTACTCGCGTCGTTATCTAACAAACTAGTTTTTTTTGGATAGAAAGTAATAACGGGTGCTGTAAGTTTAACAGGCCATAAAACGTTTTGATTAGGATCAATATAGTCCTACAGGTTATATCCTTTGGTTTTAATCTTAAATTCGTCCTTAAATTTGTCCCAGTCCTTAGGACGTCGTCGGTACGGTCGCCATTGTGACTAATAAGTATACAGATAATTGCTACTGATATGCAGCCTATATCGTCTCAGCAACAGCTGATCAATTGATAGATAACGCGAATTGAGCGAATGAGACTCTTAATTGTCAGATATAGGGGACATCAGTTGTGTTGTATTAATTGGCTAATTGCATGCATTCTAGCAACGCGTCCTGATCTTTGAAGTAGTCTAGCCACGGAATATATATGCTCCGATCAGAGGGAATCTTATCGGATATGGGTGCTAGCGCACCCCTGCTAGCTGACATCTACAGCTTCAGACCCTGACACTGGTGGTATATCGAAGATAGATAGGAAGCACATGTATCGTTCATGCGTCCTTGTACGACCCTCAGGAATGATCCTGCTAAGACAGTCAACAATTCGGCATGGGCGCCGTAGCCCGATGTAAACCCCACGAAGCCGCCACACTTTGGACGGGCCGAAAGGACCCTTGGGAAGGTGTTACCATTGGAGCTCGGATTGGCTAGACTGGCAATCAGCAGGGATGAGGCTTGGCGCAGCGGGTACTTTGCAGTGGAAGATGGTGTGGGGTTGTCCTACACTGCAGGGCCTCCGAGATCCCTGAGAGCTCGGAGTTGGGTGGGACTTTCGACATGGGAGGCAACTCTTGAGAAGAAATCATTGGCGGGTTAACGTTATCTACATACCTAACCTACCCCAGATAGCTCTGTTGCCATGCTCGAAAAGGCAGGAGGTTTTACATATCTACCTGTCCGGTGAAACAGTGAGCTTTCATCCTGTCTTCAGGTCGGCCAGAGACCGCCCGACTTCCAAATGTGCCTCGGTCTTCCTCTGCTCCAAGACTCCAAGAGCCCAAGGCTCCCAAGGCTCCCAAGACTCCCTAAGAAAAGCCTTGAGCGCGTCAAGCTTTGCCAACCTCCGGGATCGACGCTTCTTTCTGCATGAAATACGCCACCAAGGCGAGCCAAGCGAAGAGCTCTCACCGTGACGTGAAAGTGAGGTGCCCATTAAAGTCAACGAGGTTAGCTATTACATATCCAAACACTCACACACGTTCTTCCCGATTAGCAGCAATACTGCAATCACATCCTTACCTCGCGTGACTTTTGCCGGGGTCGAGGCCAACAGTAAGCGTTGGTATCTCTTGGCACCAATAAGCGCAACACATTGCATGGAACGTGCCCGATCCGAGCATGCCCTAAAGTACTTTTCGTCAAGTACTTTCCAACAAGGATTGACTGTCCATATTCCCAGTCGCCTGCGTCCTGGGCGATCGTGGGTAACCGTTTCGGAGATATCTGGAGCTTCGTATTCACTGACTCGTGTAGAGCTTCTCGCAGGTATGCTTGGTATTGGCTGACCAGGTGCACTGTTCTTGGCGACCTGCTTTGAGTAGTGTGGACCAGGCCTATCCAACGTTACAGAGGGACTGGCTGATTAAATCCTTCTCCGGCCTGTATGCGCATATGCAACAGGGTTCGCTGCCGAGGTACCAACCACCTTAACCGTTCCGAGACAATGATATGCTCATCTCACCAATCAATAACTTCCGAGATAGTGAGTGGCAAGGTCTGACCCCAAAGCTACAAAGCTACATATGGAGAGTTGGCCGGCGAAGACATCCCGTCGTAGAACCCTCTGCATAGGTTTCCCTGCTCCTCTTAAAAAGGGCGGAACGTCCCACCTTTTCGCATTCCTCTATCCCCCGCGCAGCCTACGGGTATTCAGCAACTCGCGCTTCACTCGTGTCTTTCGCTTGCTAAGGTGTCTCACCTTGTAACAGCACTCGATCGGGGCGCGTTGTACTTCATCGTTGTTCTCATCAGGTAGTTTGCGCCTTACAGCAATGTCGACCGCCGCGAACCTCGAGGTCGTCGAGGCCGCTCGAGGGGCCGTGGTTCCGCTCGACAGCAAGGTTTTGGTCGAAAAGGAGCTTCTTCCCACTCATGATTCCGAAGGCTCTGTTGGCGAGGATCATAGCGCCGAAGCGTTGAGGGGGCCGAATGGCGAAGAGTACCCTACCGCTGAAGAGCTCGATACCCTACGTCGCGTCAAAGGTCCCATCAACTGGATTATCTATACCATCGCGTTTATAGAACTGTGTGAAAGGTTCGCGTATTATGGCACTACCGCCGTCTGTAAGTATTCACAGATTTCAAGTTGCCGCGTGATAGACGCCCGTAACATCACACTGACCTCGCTTGATGCAGTCGTCAATTTCATCTCTCAACCGCTTCCTCCTGGAAGCACTACCGGTGCTATCGGGAGTGCTGCAGGGGCTGAAGCGCAGCCCGGTGCGCTCGGCAAGGGACAGCAAGCATCGACCGGTTTGGTATTGTTCAACAACTTTTGGTCTTATCTGATGCCCATGCTCGGTACGAAACCATGGGGCTCAGCGCATGCCTGGCCCAACCTTAACTCTACAAGCACCCCAGATACAGTTGATACTGACATGTTATACTAGGTGGCTATATGGCCGATTCGTATTGGGGAAAATACAAGACAATCCACGTTGCGGTTGCGGTAGCAACGTTCGGCCACATCATCTTGGTCATTGCGGCGCTACCACCCGTAATCGCAAATCCGAGCGGCTCGCTCGGATGCTTTTCCGTCGGTCTGATCTTCTTCGGTATCGGTGTCGGCTTCTTCAAGGCAAACATTTCGCCCATGATCGCCGAGCAGTACGAGGCTCAACAGCCTCGGCCCGTTATCAAAGTCACGGAGAAAGGCGAGCGTATTATTGTCGATCCCGTCCTGACGATATCCGTAATATATATGCGATATTATTTCTGTATCAATGTCGGGTCGCTGGTTGGTCAGATCTCTATGGGTGTGTACCCCTTGCCCCTGGGGCCCCCCTTAAAATCCTCCTGGCGTTTGAGCGGACCCCTTTACGCCTCGATCCTGAGTGGGCTCTCGTGTGATGCGTTTTTCGATGCCTCAAATGAGCGATTGCTAACCCAGAGTACCATAGTTTACGCGGAGAGATATATCGGCTTCTGGCTGTCGTACACGTTGCCAACGATCCTGTTCCTATTGTGCCCCATCGTCTTAATTGCTTTCAAGAGCAAGTATGTTCGCCGCCCACCAACCGGATCAGTTCTCGGCAAGGCTACAGGTCTCTTCTTCCTAGCGTGGAAGAAGAATGGTTATAAGTTGCGGAGCAAAGGTGGTTTCGTAAGTCGCCCACACCTAGCCCCTACAGTCTTCCTTATTTCCAGATTAAGTTCAAAACGATTCTCCTTTTCGATAACGAGCTCTCGGAACAACAGTTCCAGCCTTGATCAGCTCTCACAGAAGTATGGGGAAGCAGTGACTGACTATATGTCATAGTGGGAAGCTGTCAAGCCGAGCAAGATCCCTGAATCCGAACGCCCCAGTTGGATGACCTTCGACGACGCCTGGGTTGACGAGGTTCGTCGCGGGTTCAAGGCCTGCAGTGTCTTCGTCTGGTTTCCGATCTATTGGCTATCTTACGGTCAGCTCAACAACAACCTCATCTCCCAAGCCGCTACTATGGAGCTGGGCGGAGTGCCAAATGATATCGTCAATAATTTGGATCCCATTGCGTTGCTCATCTTTATTCCCATCTGCGACAAGCTCCTATACCCAGGTCTGAGGCGTCTTGGATTCAACCTCACTCCGATCAAGAAGATCACAGCAGGGTTTGCCCTCGGCACCCTGTCGATGGTCGTTGCTGCCATCATCCAACACTATATCTACATGAAATCCCCTTGTCGAGCCACCGACGGCTATGGATATGTCGACGACTGCGATGCAAAGCCCGACTTGACCGTGTGGATTCAGGTGAGTTGCTCCTGAAATACTGAAATCGACAATGACTCCTTGTGCCTTGTGCCAGGGTCCTGGCGACACGCCCGTCACATATTCATACCGCGGCTGTGATCTAAATACACGCATACTGACAGTGAGATATGCAGACGCCTGCGTACATTCTTATCGCGTTGTCGGAAATCGCCGCGTCGATCACTGGTCTCGAATACGCCTTTACCAAGGCACCGAAGAACATGCGAGGCGTGGTCACTGGAATGTTCTGGTTCGCGCAGGCCTTTTCATCCGCCATTGCCCAGGCGTTCGTGGGCTTGTCCACTGATCCCCTCCTCGTGTGGTTGTACACCACCGTTGCGATTATCTCTGCCCTCGTGAGTAGCGATGCTCTCCTCCCTTACTCTCGTGATTGTCGAGCCTGTTTCGGTTGTGGTTCTGCACGGCCTATTTCTCTTAACGATCGCTAACGCCGGAATTTCTCAGGGTGGCATCGGTTTCTTCTTCAACTTCCGCAAGCTTGACAAGGAGGAGGAAGCTCTCAACGCACTCCCCGACAGCGTGTTCAAGGGAAGCAAGACCAAAGATATCCCCGATATCGCCGCCGCCGAAGCGGCTGGTGCCGGGCAGGAGAAGCTTTAGCACGCTCAGCGTCTGAGCCAACCTGCTAAATTTGGTTCCACCGGAACCCTCCCGCGAGGGGATGCTAGTAATGGCGTGACTTGATAATTGGATGTTGGTGCGGAGGAATCATGGTTTCTGTAGTAAAACACGATACCCCTTTCCTCTTCCTCGGTCGTCGGCGGATTTAACGTCGGGGCGTATTGTAGGACGTAATGCTTGAATATACCACTTATAGTCAGCGGACCTAAACTGTCCAGCCCTAGTACGCGGAGGATATAAGATAATTAAACTTAACTCTGTCCTCGTGCCGTTAAAAGTACAGACAGATTATGTCGGTAATCCCAAAGAGAGTTGGTATACCAAGCGTATGATGAATGCCTGGACGCCTCCGTGCAAATATCTATGCTCCAAAAGTCACATACCTCCTCCAGCCTTAGTCTGTAATATTATATGCTCCTCTGGTATATACGCTCAAACTCTCGAACACGCTGTCTTGCTTTTTATGCATGGGGATATCTGATCCAGGAGAGTCCTGACCCTGTATCCCTTTTCCGACCGACCCACCCCTGAGAGCAAAAGCTACTTGCTATTCGAGCAGGGTTTTGTTCAGCCAATACCTAGCAAAGTATAAGCACACGCCATCATCAATCATAACGCGACTCAACACCAAAATCTTACGCATTGCTTAATCTCCACAGATACCCAACTACCCGTTCACGGAACCTAGACTAGGCCAGATTAGACAGGATAATCCACCATAGCCCATCATCAGGTCTCCGATGCCCCTCATGCTGTTAAGGACGCGCTTTACATCGACGCTGCGACGATGGCCGACGAAAGGGGTACCGCGCAGGACGATGGCGGCGCGCACGCGGATGGGGTTAAGGATCGCTTGAAGACGGCCGGCACTCAGTTCAAGAAGAAGGCGATCTCCTTCAGCAACGGCGTAGATACGCTGGTCTGGGACGTTTATATGAAACCCCTGGCCATTAGCTTCAGTTAAGTATCTCGTCCAAGGAGTAGCGTACGGGGAGGCGAGTGTAGGTGCCTAGTTAAATTATTATACGTTCTGAGGTAGGCGCACTATTCACTTTTCTGGTTCACATAGGTTTATCAAGCTATCCATTTCGTAGAGCCTTCCCCGCGTAATATCCTCGTTTGAATCATCTGTATAAATTGGGTATCTCGAGTTTACCAAGGTCTATAACTAGCCAGGACATCAACTCATATTTACTGATTTTTGGAAACAATCCCCGCTCGTTCCTGCAATAGCTTAGGATTTATCCGAGCGGGCATATTATATCCTGCCATCACCTCAGTCGTAAGACGGATCCTAGCAGCAAGGCCGCTACCATATCAAGGTATCCAGTGTCCTGGTTTTCTGCCCCTCGTCTATCCGATCCCTTCTTCACTTCTCAGTCACCGACATCATTGCAATGACATCGTCCAAATGCCACGATGCCAACGGTCGCGATTGCGGTCGATCCGATCTTGGTTATCAAGGCACAAGGCGGCGGCCTTCACGCACACATGGAATATAAAACCCCTGCACTGTGCCACTAGCCCCAGTGCCGCTTCCATAACCACTCAACGAACTTCTTAAGCCTGTGCGCTCACCTCTAAAAGCTGACGCCCGAGGCCTCCAACTCGTCATAAGAATCCTTCTTCTTGTTGATCGTGTCTCTAGTAGGAGTCGGCCGGGTCTCGTCGCTGTTCTGGAGCTCGACGTCATCGGCCCGCTTTCGCGATCTTCCGTAGAGCAGGTTCCCGTAGAGCGGCTGCAGCATCGGCAGGCTGACGCACAGGATGGCCAGGTTGGGCTCCAGGACGGAGAGGAACATGGCCCTCTCGGCGGTGCCCGTGACGTCACCGTCCCAGTCCGTCTCGAGCAGGGCCTTGAGCCGCAATATCGCGATGATCGTCACCCTGTGCTCTTCTGGTCAGTATGAAATTGCCCCACCCTCTCCGAATGAAAGGAGACACGGAGAAAAGTAAACACGCAAACTCACACGACGCCCAGCGAGAGCACGGCAGCGAGCTTGACCTTCAGGCTGCGCCTCATCTGCAGGCGCCAGATAACGGGCATGGGCAGCGCGATGAGCAGCAGGTCGCCGACGGCGTTGAAGACGCAGATGGAGACGTCGACGGCCTCCTGGCGGGCGCAGGCGCGGTCGTGGAGCGGGCCCCAGAAGCTGGCGAGAGGCCGGCAGATGTTGAGCAGCGCGATGATGTTGGCCGCCGACCACAGCACGAAGGCTGCCGCGAGCCCCAGGCACAAAACCCTAAGCCGGCCCTCGACCGCGAACACCCGCAAGTAGAAGCTCAGCACGCTGAGCTTGATGAAGCAGATGCACAGCAGGAAGAGGGTGTGCGAGACGAAGAAGAGCTTTTCGGTAGGTCCGGTCAGTCGATCGGATATCTGAGGGTTCCGTCGAGGAGTTTGGATAATAGAAACTTACGTAGAGGAAGAGTTGCAGCAGACCCATCTTTTCCGCGATCAACTGGTGGATTTCGGGCACGACGGAGCAGGCTTGAAAAGGTGGCAGGAGTGAGTTATAACCCAATACGCCACCGGTACTGGAGCGAGAACGCCGCCACTTACAATAGCCGAACAGAATGAGGAGGAGGTTCCCCAGCATTGCCGCCACCACGATGAATATGTCGTCCCAAGCAATTCCGGCACCAGTGGACTTTCGGGAATAGATGCGCAGACCGACCACAACAAGAGACAGGGCATTTATTATCGAGGTGATGATGATATGATGTCTCTCCGCAGTCGACAGGCGGAATCTGACGTCCTTCATGATGACTTGTGAGATCGGGGTTAGATGCAGGTGGGGAAGTGCTTCCGGCACAACGGGAGCCTGATGATAAATTTGACGTGCTGCTCAGCGGTAAGACATTTATACGCCGCGGGAAGGGAAAAGAGAGACTGACGGGGAAAGTGAGTGAGGGAAGGATTTATACGGGAGCTGAGTAACGAAGAAGACCATGTGGTCGCAGGGAAGTAGACTCACGATATCAGAAATCTGAGGGAGAGTTCCGAGTCGAGTCCAAGTATGGAATAATTCAGGCCGTTCTCTTAGTCTGGAACTCCAAGAACTAGCTATAATCCAAGATTATTGTCTGATTTAGATTGGGTGGGACGGAATTGCGGCGATGTGAGATATGGTGTAGGATGCAATTTCGATGACATGAGATATGGTGCGGTGATGTGAGATATGTCAAGCTCTAAGTCCCCGAAACACATCTGGGAGCAAAGTCCAATCTGGGATTTGGCAAACTCAGAAAGGGATCAGATTAAGGCCATGTTACCAAGGGACCAGAGCCCTTCATCTTAACTTAGTTTAAATGTGTGCTCCAGCGTGTACCACCTCCAGAGATGCGATCAGTCCTACCTGAACATCAGATTATGCAAATGTCACATTCCATGACCCTGATGAATTCCACTTTTCATATCTAGTGACCCCAAGCGTTAATATTCAGGCTTTCAATAGCCCAATAGAGTGACACTCGCTTTAGCAAGGCTGTATTTCTTCGCCCTCTTCAAAGGAGAAAGAAGGAAGAGCCTGTGAATATTTGTGCATATTATCCTAAAGCAAATACTTTGGTATCGCATAAACAAAGACCGGTACGCGCTACATCACGCTGTTACTGCATATCGATCCGAATACGTCGAGGCCTCATGGGATCAATCCCCTGCTCAAGCAATTCCACCAACGGGCACAACTTAACATAGTATGCAACAGCATGTCACCCGAAGCCAGGACGAAGTCAAACCACTGTTGCTCTTAAGAGGTAGCTTCTCTAGGCATCGTTATTCTAATGATCTGATCTAATGTATTAGTCTATCGATTCTATCACTGGCGTCGCCCAAGGCAAGCGCCTCAATCACGCAATAACTGGGTGCACTCGCCACGCAACCAATATCACCGCCTGAGTACTTCTTGTCTAAAATGGGTAAATATAGGGAACGGTGGCTAAAGGTCAATCTACACCAGTCATGGACAGCAGATTATGTAGATAGAGCACTCCAAAAAGCAGACTCGCTGCGGAACACAAGGTCTATTGCCACGAGAATTCCAAAAGAATCCAACCACGGTTCCTTGTTCCTTCGAATATGGACGACTGTCCTCGTCTCAGACCTCGAGCTACCGAAGGCCGAATCCCTAGGTACGTCTATTTATATTATCATGCTTGACCGTGTAATTTAGGGATCATCCGTTTTGTAGGGTAGTTGACAGGAGACGCAAGTGTTGTAATTCGCTGGAGTATATCCCTCCTATTATAGGGCGGATAGGGGTCAGTCTAATCACTTGGTACCCGGCTCGACTGAAGACGCAGATCCTGCGCATAGACTTGACGTCTATTATAGACCTGCAAAGAACAGAGTAAATATGTACTGAAGAGTACCTTTCGAGTTCTCATCCTGGATTTCGTGACCGAGCCCTACCCAGCCCCAAAAGAGACAATCCCGTTCAATGCGTGGAGAAGCATATCAGCTCATATCAACCTGGCGAACCATGCTCTAGTAGCGACGGTACAACTTTTACTTTTTTCCCCCTTTATTCTTATACTAGAATTAACTCGAGCTTCCCTTTTGGCTACTGTTCGACCCGAGTCGCATAAGACAGTTCAACATCCACACCGAATCCCCGTGCATAAGCATCGATCTCCCGTAACCGCCGCGCCAGTCGACTTCGCAAGAGTCGTTCGCTAGGAGTACTTTGGTGACCCACACAATCCGCCCACCGCCGACCGAAGCCGTCACGAACGAGGCACCATCAACCGATCCACGTCCGGCCCCCAGCTGCCATCGCCGAGGCCCTCGATGACGATGGTATTGTCGCTGCCCGCCCTGAGATCCGCGTGCAGCACGCTGCTGCCGGGGTTCCCCGTGGCCTGCACGAACGCGAGCGTCTGCCGCGCGCCGCCGTTGACGCGCACGGCGGCGTAGCGCGGCGCCGAGTCGCCGTTGAGGTACTTGACGCGGACGGTGGTGCGGCCCGCCACGTCGCTGCGCACGCCGCTGAACGTCACGCTGCCGCCGTCGGGGCCGCCGAGGTACCCGGCGGCGCGGCCGCCCGAGCAGCCGCCGCAGGAGACGTCGCGCGCGCCGCCGCCGTACGCGGCCGACTCGGCCTCGTACTGCGTCTCGGCGGGGGGCCCCGCCCAGCTCCCCGCCGCCACGTCGGGCACCCACGACACGTAGTCGCTCATCGACACCGTCTCGCCGCTGATGCTGAGCGGCAGCCACACGTAGGTGCTGGCGGCGAGGTTGTTGCGGATCCAGCGGTCGCCGAGGTAGACGAAGAAGGCGCGACCGCCGCCGCCGACGACGGGCAGCACGAAGCTGGTCTGGCTGTCGTAGGTGCGGGACCCGGCGCGCGCGAACCCGCGCCAGGCGGACCAGCCGCCGTCGAGGCGCGTCGACGTGGAGTAGACGTTGTCGTTGGGGTCCCAGCCTGTGAGGCGGCTGCCGAGCATGTAATAGCGGCCGCCCGTCTTGACCAGGGCGGGGCTCTCGACGCGGTCCCCGCCCGAGAGCCGCCAGAGGTACACGTCGGCCTCGACCTGCAAGAAGTCGTCGCTGAGGCGCATGATCCGCAGGCCGTTCTCGCGGTCCTCGCTGAGCAGGTACCCGACCTGCGTGTCCGGGTCCAGGAACACGCCCATGTCGCGGCTCTGGCGGCCGAGCGGGCGGGAGCTGCCCCGGTACTCGTAGCGCCCGCAGACCGAGTCGCCCACGGCGACGCCCACCCTGGCCTCGCCGTAGTCGGACGAGTCGATGTGCAGGAACAGCACGTACTTCCCGGTCCGCGGGTTGCGCAGGACCTTGGGCCGCTCGACGACGCGGTTCGGGCCCAGGTCGCCCGAGGACGTGCGCGACAGCAGCGCGCCCTCGTACGTCCACTGGACCAGGTCGCGCGACGAGTAGCAGTTGATGTTCTGGAACGCCGTTCCCTGCGTCTTGTCCTCGCCGATGAGGTAGTACGTGCCGTCCTCGACGACGACGCCGGGGCCGTGCGCCTGCAGGTGCGTGCCGTTGGACTTGGGACGTCGGGGGTTAGTTAATTTGTCGTCATCGTGATGATGAGTATGATGACTTCTCGTGATCTGAGAACATGAGATGAAGAGAAGAGGTTCTAATACGCACTGTTGTCCAAGAGCCGCCCGGCACGATCTGCAGACTCGCCTCAGCGGACGACGCCGCGAGCGCAACCGCCAGCGTCAGTAGAGTACTCCGAAGGAACCGCATCTTTCGTTTCGCTCGATCAGCGATAGCTAGATAGATACATAGACTTTGCGGCAGCAGATGTGTTTCGTCGTCAAACCATGGGGGGTAGGGCTGGCTGGCCGGCGGCAGCGGTTGTTATAGTGGCTACCTGCCGAGGCCAGAGGTCGGGATGGCCTTGACCGGCCAAGGTCTGGCTGGCCATGGCGATTCATCCTGATGCCCGTCTGCATTGCTTTCTCAATACGGTATATGCTCCGTGGGTTCATAACGTAATTGGGATATAGACGTTTGACGTATATGGTGCGGTTATGTGGCTCAGGCTAAATTGGATGCGGGTATCATAGGCGCGAAGCGTGTTTGCGATGCGCGGGGAATATAGATAGTTCGGTACAGACTCGTCCGAGGTATAAAAGCAGGGTTTGTCGTCCTCCATTAGACACATATAGAATAATCGTAAGGCTCATCTATCCACATGCAAGCAACCATAGGACGCGGGGGCTTTCTTCTAGCCCTAGAATCCCAGGCCATAACTAGCGACATCCCCTGATCTTCGACACCATGTTCCCCTCGTACGTATCGGTATGTGAAAACCGCCCCTAATAGGCAAAATCACCACCGCCTGACATAGCCCTTGAACGAGATTGGAATACGCTTGTGCCGCTAAGCCACAAATACTAAAGCAACCGACCACCTGACTATAGGCAGTGCCATAAACTCTGCTGCGAGACATCTTACTATTTAATCCTATTAACCCCCCTTCACTCGAGCCACGAGCAGGATGTACCGCTGGCGACATCTTCTCGTAGACTTCATCTGTGCGCCGCGCTGGAAGACTCCAGCGGGATAGGGTGGGGGATATGGTAGTGGGGGATGCGTTTATTGACCTGGAATTCGCAGCCCCAAATCCCATAGAGAATGATTCGACGAGCAAGGCCACCTCGGTGCAAAAGGGTAGAATTAGATCATTCGAAGTAGTAGAAGCGAGGAGGAACCGAAACGAACACGTCGAGGATCTGCGTGGAGTATAGTGCGTCCTGCATGCCCTTCGGAATGAGTCGAAAAGACTCCGGTATATCAAGAGGTAAATAAGGAAGTGGTATCGAGTCGTAAGTTAGCCCCAACGCCGCGCCAGATCGCCAAAACAAATGCGTCGCAAGTCATCCATGGATCTAGTTCACGGTGCGCCTGCCGACACACCACTTGATCACCACCCTTTCTTCCTCGCAAAACGTTTGTTGAGGAGAGCCAGGACTTTCGTCACATTAAACTGTACGTATTCGAGGTCCAGGTCGTCCTGGTTGTCCTTCTGCATCTCAAGCAGGTCGTCGAGCTTCAGATCGAGCTCCAAGAGCCCCCGGTTGCGACCTAGGCAGGGTTAGCACAATTCATAAAAAGGGGCGCTGGCGTCTACTGACCCTTGTAATGCAACGATATCACGAAGGTTCCCGGCAGAGGACTCGTGAAGTTGAAGTAGATATTCGCCCTCCTGTTGTCCGGAACGTTGCTCTTCTGGATGACGCCCTCCTTCTCCAGCTGCTGATGGGTGAACTTATAGGGGCCCAGGACCTGCTGCTTCTGCTGCTTGCGGCTCTTGCCTTCTGATTGACTTCGAACATTGTGGAGATAGCTCTTGTAGGTATCAAGCTGACCTATGAGATAGGCGTTGTGGTCCCGAATCGTCTTGTAGACCTCTTCGAGCTTCTGGGTCTCTGTAATGACGCCGTCTTTCAACGACCCCAGATGTTGCAGCTCTTGCTCGACCTCATCTCTCAGCAGACTGAACTGATCGGACTTATCGATCACCTTCATCTCCTGAAGCTGGCTGAGGAGCTCCATCGCCCTGATGCCCTTGCGCACCATCACCGCATCATTCCGGGATGTCGCGGCTGCGTCGGCTATCCTTTCCAGGCGGAGCGGTCGTCGGGCTACGGAGCTATTCGCGGGAATGGAACGCATCACCTGCACGAAGATCGACTTGGCCTCCATGAAGTACACTTCTTCCTGCGTTATGTCCAAAGCCGCCGTCAAATCGTCGATTGCCGTCTCCCATCGACTGAACAATGGCAGGTTGATGGCCCTGTTCTCCTTGCGAGGCACCTGAGGCGGCGCGTGTCCGAGCTCCGAAATGATGATGGAAAGATGCGAGTTCTCGTCCTTACAGAGCTCCCCGGAATGCTTCTCTATCAACGCATGCATGGCGTAGATTTCGTTCAGCGTAATGGAGAGCTCGATATCCTTCTTGGACAAGGCAACATAGTTGTCCATCTCCAAGCTCTCGTAGAAATCTTGCACCTCGCAGAGGTCCAGCATGAATTTGTTGACCCGGTCCTTGTTCTGCTGGATAAACGGCGATAGCTTCGCCATGTATGGTTCCTTGGCATACGATGGCTTGTTGGCCAAGTTCTGCAGCATCTTCGCGATCAGGGTAAGCGTCCGCCTCGGCCGTTCAGCAGGCACTCCGTCAATCAACATGTAGGACTTCGGCGTGACAATGGCCGGGTTGATAAACCGCAGGAAAAAGAAACCTCCGATCAGCGTGCAGATGACTTGGTCGTTGGCGTCTGGGTACTTTCGCTTGGCCAAGCTTCGAATCTGCTTGCAGATCCATCGGATGCCGTAGGGCGTCTCCTCGAGGCCGTCGATTATCGTCGTCAAGAAGCCGTTAGCAATCTCGGTCAGCATCGTTAAACGAGGCTCGATAATGGCCTGAACTTGGGGATTCTCCGCGGCCTCCTCGGCGGTGATTCCCCGAGGCAGGTGTGCCGGGAGGCTACCGGTATCCTCCTCGATCTGTTCGCACATGCGCTCGTATACTTTCAGGGGGTTAATCTCGAGATCGAGGTCCTTCAAGTCGATCAGGCTGTTGATCCTATCGGCCAGCACCGTCCGCAGGAAACTCTGGCCGGGCCCACGCCTAGTGTATGTAGTCATCATTCGAGAGACGGGAGTGTTCGCGCGTAGCAGAGAGGAGTACTCGGCAGTGGTATCGAACTGGTAGGTCAGAACCGACTACAGTGACACAACTGTTAGTGCCAGAACAACCGCAGACAGAGGGACAGAGGTGGAAGCGGGATGCATACTTGGAACATCGTCAAGAGCAGATGCTCCTCGCGACTCTCATACTGGTTGCCATAGATGGTAAACATGACAGTCTGGAGGAGCGAGTCGATCTCGGACATGGAGACTAGTCGGCAGAGGTGCGCAATGTGTCTCGGCTCGGACTGCAATAAGAATAACAGGTTGCCGTATTTCTGTGTCTTGTCGTCGTTTGGAAAAGCACCCTCTTCTAGGTCCGTAGCAGCCTCCAGGTGACTGGCGACCTCGTTTTGCTATTTCACCGATTAGCTACAGCGCTGCGATTTTGTTAAGATAGGACGCCAGGCACACCTCTTCCAGTGCCATTCGATTCTGGATAAGCAGGGCGATGCGCGAGTCGAGGTATCGGACGTCTTTTTCGAGAACGAAGTTCTTCTTCGACTGGGAGGAAATCTTGGCCTTCAGTTCCCGGAGAACCTTTTGCGCTGTTCGGATTCTTCGTCAGTAGAGTCTCGAGACCATTGACCCCAGGCACCACTCACCCTTGGCCAAATCATCTTCGATTTCTAGTTCCGTCTCGTTCGCAGACATCGACATATATAATGCGGACATGGAGTACCTCTTCGACTGGCGGGCTGACCGCGAGCCTTCATGGGAAGACATAGTGTTCTGCCGAGATATGGGCTGGAAGGAGGAAGAGGAGGCCGTCGAGGCCCTAGAAGGCGTTTGCAACATGACTGACATATCTCCGGGGAGGCCACCTATACTGGATTTTTTAAAGCAAAGACTGTGCGCCCGTCAGTCCACCGGAACAGATGGCTCCGGGCTCTCAGGCCGGAACCGACGTGCTCGATTTCTCGTGAGTATATTCGGTGGTAGGCAAATCACCGGGGCTCCACTCGTGCACAGGCAGAGGACCGGCCGATGAATAGCCAATTAGTTGCGTTTAAGTATTCACCTTCAGCAAGGGTGCGTTGATCGTATAAGCAAATCGGGGACAAGAAGTCATCCAGAGTAAAATTAAATTCGGCGTATTTTCAGTCGCTCGTGAGTGGCTGCGATAAAGTCGATTACATGGGGGGTTTCGAGGAAAGGCGTAAAGAGCGGGGATACCGAGAGGTGCGATATGTGTTTCAATCAATAGGCTTGTATCAGGTTCCAATTTGTTCCGGAACGAGTGGGCGCCGGGCTAGGGGCTGGCGTCGAGTGTCGAGGCCGAGACCCAAGGTTGGCTTGAGGTCGGCGCAGTGGGCTGGCTTGAAAAGGGCGCCAAAATCAGCAAGTACGCTTTTAGGGGGAGAACGGCGACCGTAATGGATGCAACAATTTAAGAGCGCGACAGATCCTTTCATTCGGTGTAGTCGCAGACCAACGTGCAAGAAGGGGTCATATAAACAGGCGGGTTACTTTGCTGCAATTCTCTTGTCTTAATTGACGGGAAATAAACCCGAACTCGTCGCTAATAACAAAATAGAGAAAGCTGTAGAGTGCTGTCGAATGCCCCGTAATGGCGACGGCGACGGCGACGGCGATGGCGGTGATGGTCGATATAAATAAATACTATAAGGATGAGAGACGATGACGATTCCGGAATGTATCAGCAAAGTCAACGACTCGGCCTGCTCTCGATAATGTCAAAGTCGCTTTTGTAGGACAGGCAGGTTGTATGCGCCCTGGGTAACAAGGTGTTAGATGTCAGGTTTGACAGCATAGGGCGGACACTGGACGGGCGGCTGCGACAAGAGGAGAGTGAATGCGCGACCGGCGTAATTAGGGAAGAGGCGGGAGGGAGGAGTGAACGGATGAATCAATAAATGATGATGTCGTCGTTACTGTGCAACAAACTTGGACCCATGTTCGGGACGAGACGGACAAGACGGCATTCACACAAGACAGAGAGGAGGACATGCATATGCAATTGTAATGTCGTCCAAGTTTTGAATTGGAGGGTGGATAAATGCTAAGAAAAGAACAGCAATTAAGGTTAGGTTAGGAAAAGGACGATGATGATGATGACGATGATGATGACGGGGAAAGGAGGGAGGGAGAAAGAGACTTGTGTTGGAGTGAGACGAGGGGCTCAGCGACAGATTGCGGTAATGACGGGCCAATATCCGTCGTCAGCGTCCAGATAGAGCATGAGCAGATCGATATTCCATTTCAATTTTACGAAGTATCGCCAACTACACCAGGGCTTGATGCTTGCGCTTGCGCTGCACCTGCACTGTACCGCCGCCCATATGTGTTGTGTTGTGTCATGCTGTGTTCCGAGCTTGGGGTACTGTCCACATTCTGGCCTTTGTGCTTTTGACAAGAGAGCACTGCAATGCCCAGGTGTGATGTGACGTGATGCGAGACGAGACAATACGAGAACAGAATTGGGACGTTGGAATGCGACAGGAAATTAAAAGCCAACATGGCTCCTTATAGAAACTGTGTGTATTTACCTGTCAAATCCCGTGCACGGCATTGAATAAGTATAGGTAAACAATCCTGATTACTCGTAGATATGTCGGGTATGAGAAGGACGCTACTTCTGTTGAAAAGAAAGAAGTCTTTTGTTCCTAGAATCTAGCAAGTTTGTTCCGTTCGTGTGTACGACCGAAAGGCACAGACAGGTCGGGATTTGTTGAAGGGAAAAGAGAAAAAGCTCGGTTGTTGAAGGCAACAGGAATCCAATATGAAGGGACCATCTGAAGTGGCTTGAGCAACTTGCGAAGTCGTATCTGTGGATGGTGGTAATGGTGGTATATGAAATGCACATATACCTAAGACAGCCAGGTCATAAGTGTTAAGCCACAATAACAAGGATAATCGACAGTATACCATCAGTATTCCTCACCCTCTCAGGATGGCGCTGGAGTTGCACTCTGACGTCGCAATGGAGATATGGAGGGAGATGGAATGAATGATAAAGTGCAATGGTGGGAACGGTGGTTGCTGGTGGTGGTGGTGGTAAGGCGGCAATGGTGGCGGGCAGCCATATTAACCAACCTAATCTAAGGGAGGCACGTACATACTCACCTTAAGGTCAAGGTAATAATAAAGACAGTTTTGACGAGAAAATATCGGCCTTGTTTACTTTCCTTCTCCCACATACCTTATTCCGCCTCCATCGTTACCTACAGTAGAATACAAATGCATGCATGCAATTACTTCGTTAGTGGGTATAGTGTCGCCAAACTTACAGTGGGCACGGGCATAGCCAAAACGTGGGGTTCCTTACGCTTCAATGGTGCTGCAGGTACCGCATAAAGAGATACAGTACACAAGCATAGTACTTACGAATCGGTTTCCTATCCTGGCTCGTCCAATTTCTTGACCTTCTGACTATCCTACAAAAGTCCAAGGTCCGAAGATCCCAGTTCACGTGAGATGCTGGAAATAGGTACTAGTCTAGCTAGCCAAAGCCGAACTACTCCATGTCAAAGCTCGCTACCCTAACTTTTAGCACGTTGGTAGTCTGTAACTAAAGAACCCCGTCTCAATGGGGTCTTAACCAACTACGTCAGGGCATGGCAGGTCGATCCGTCGACACAGGCATAAGCCTACCGAGCCTAAACCACTGGTGTATTGGCAGGTGGGAAGTGATAGGATCACCTTCGATCATACCATAGTAGGTGCCAATGCACCATCAAAATCATAAGCGGTCCAGCATAAGTAGTAGCCCAGTCGCGATTCCGTGATACCAGAGTAAGCCCTATAAAACCGCCATAGAACTATTGTGGGCATGTATGTGAGCAAGTCATTCTTTGCAGCGAATGTGAATCTGTTTTCCCTTGAAAGATTCGCCTAGCTTTAAGTCCCCAGAGCGGAGCATTTCTGAACCACCGGGGTCTGAGCTCTGTCTAGAGCGCTAACACCTTGGACCAATCGATAACCAGAAAACGCCTTGGTCAGGGGTAAAACGCCCCCTCCGATTTGATATGTGCCCCATCGAATCCAGGTACAGCGTATACCGAAAAGAGACTCTGACAGGGGAATCAGGGGTAAAAGAGGGACCCGTGGCCCGACCAACCAGGGAGTGGAGGCAGGGGAGGCTGGGAGGCGCGGCAAAGGGCAAAGGAGGGGTTGATAACTGATAGAAATCATTAGGTACAAGTAGGTACTCAAAAAGCAATTGTCGGTCTTGGATATTTGAAACCACCATGCCGATGTTAATGTGAATCGAGAAGGGATCGCATAGCCGAAAAAGACTTATTAAAACAAATCATGTCAAGCGTGCGTACCATTCGATACTGCTGCGAGACGCCAGGTTACCTGTTACTATGCAATGATATATATATGCAGCCGAGGTAGCATCGCATACCCGCCAATTAATAATACGGCGCTTATGAACATATTGCAAATAAATCTCCAGGGATCGAGCGTCTTCTCCTATTAAAAGCATATAACCAGACCGCATCACCTTCTCAATCCGGCGCCCGTAAACGCCATATCCAAGATTGCGACATTTTCGCGACTGCATACGTGTACCTACCTACTTAGCCGCCGTAGATGTTTCATGGGTGTACGGCCACTCATCGTTCCGGACTCCGGGCAGCCAAGGGAAAACCGTCAGGTCATGGACGCAAGAGTTTGAGATGCCCCCAAATAAACCAGAGGCTTCACAAGCAATTCTAATCAGCAAAACAAAATATATAGAAAGTCACCAAAACGTTTCAAAATAAAAGGAATACTTAGAAATAGCATTGAACCTTCCGCACATGTTCATCTATTAAAACGCATAAATTGTTATCCATAACGCCGTTGAACGGCTATTCGAACGTGCGCGAATTTTTGTGTTACTGACCTGACCGTCTATCCACTCATCTTGATGTGATGGAACCTCATCATCTCTCTGACCAGCGGTCGGCAGCAAGCATTGCCCACTAGGGCAATCAAAACTTTCAATACGAGGGTGGTCAGCCCCTTGTGCCGTATCCTTCGTTGCTAATCTCTCCCATATCAGGCACTCGGCTCGATCGACTTTCGGCACAAGCTACGTAGTCTTTTACACCTTACATCCATGCAACCTGATGGCGCAAGATCAGTGATGATGTCAGAACTTTGGCACGCTACTCCGCTGAAGTGCAGGCTCCCCAACGAACCCAATTTTCTGCCGCTAATACCAACAAACTTCAAACGATAGATTATAGACTATTTTCAGCCTCCTTTCTCCACCGCCATGCTCTCTCGCCGGACCATTCCAATGCCCTGGGCCACCACGTGCTCACATCCCAAATTCGCTGGAGATTTTCCAGTTTGGAACTCTGAAATCTGCATTACGAGTCTGTCTAGCTACTTTTTAGATTGCCTTGAGCTCAACTTGCTGATCAGTGCATTAGTGAACCAATCTTCTTACACCTGTTATTGGGCGCTTAACTCTTGACCCTTGCGCGGTGTATCCGAAACATATGGAACTTATTGGGGGGCCCTGGCGATCAGTCAAGAGGAGCGTCACCAGAGCGATCCTCCAACCTTCGATGTATCCGGGTATTCCTATGCATGTTCCCTCTCAGAACCCCAGCCGGACTAGCGCGGGCGGACAAACATGTTTCGGGGATTCACGTCTGAGCACACCTACGCACCTGCTGGTGTCCCAAGCCGAGATGTGTAGCTCTCCTGTGTGGCTTCCGTTTGGACCTTCCGATGAGTGCCAAGCTGGCTTCCCAGAGCTTCGGGTTTAGGGCGCACGGCTCTCACCAAATTTGGACTTTGACTCAGCCTCGGACTTTCCTTCCGCCTGCAGGAATACTTACCGTTACAGGAATCCTGCAAGGCACGAAAATATATCCATGTGCCCAATGAAGGATGCAGCTGGAAGATCTTGGACCTAGGCCCTGAAGCCCGCCTCCTTCCTCCCGGTGACCAGACCTGATGATCGTTCTGTGGCGCCCGGCTATTTGACCTCATACGTCACAAGATTTTAGCCGTGCCGCATCTCTTCTGCGTGATCCGCGGGCTTGCAGCTGCAAATATGCAGGGACGCACAAGCCCGGCATGGTGCCGCTCTAGGAGTCGCAAGCAGCAAAAGCGTCAAATGTGGGGCCCGTTGTCAAATCTAGATCTGCAGTAACACAGAAGGTTTGCACCTTGCAATCTCCGCCGATGGCGGAAGACAGAAGATAAGAGTTTCAAGGTCACTGAGACAGCGTTTATCAGTGTCACGGAAAAGAGGGGGTTGAGAGGGCAAGCAAAATCACGAAGCGCAACGCAGCGCATGCGTCCTCATTACCTTAACCCTGGTACGCCGCAGGTGGGAAGCAGCGCGCGGCGCTATCAGCCTTGCATCTGACAGGTCTGCTGTGAGAGGGTCGTACGCAGTTTGACAGCTTGGGCGTCGTGTCACGGTCTGTACCTCTTCTGTCCTGCCACCGCCTTTGCGGAAACCAACTGGGGCAAGGGTCATACCGACGCCGGTTACCTGCTGCATCACTCTTCGATTCTTGCCGGCAGCTAGCTGATGACAGCTCGATGTGGGCAATGGCAGCCAGGGTCGACTCTTCTCCCGCGCCCTCGGCACCGCCGCCCGGCTGGGTCCTGCTTGCTTTTTTTTTTTTTCTCGTGGGGACGATGCTCATGCCCCTGTGCTTGCTAGCCCGGTGGCTTTAAGCCGTAGGTTGCCTAAACCAAAAACAGATATTTCCATTATCTCTCGTATCAATTCCAGTTTCTGGCAGTGGGATCTGCATCTCTACTACCTTTTACCCCGAGAGGAGTGAGTCATCTGCCGCCGCATGTAGAAACCTTGCGTTTGCTCCTCTTCTTCTTTCCCTTTCCGTCATTCCAGTGTGTCACATAAGCAAATATCGATGCTGCCGCCAAGCGCGCACACACTGGGTTGTTGATGGGGGGCGTCATTGTGGAATGGTACGGTATCACACGAGCCCTGGCGGCGCCCAGACGCCCCGGGTAGAAATAAGCGTTGGCTCGTGCTGACTCGACCGGGGATCACCAGCGGCCTGACGTGCAAATCAAAGCGGGCTCATGATGTACACACGGTGACAGGGGGACTAATCATTATACATTAGCTTTTTAGTAGGTGCGTAGGACGTTACTAAGGCCTACGCTACTCCGTTACTTCGCTTTGGGGTCAAAGCCTCGGCTGTTAAGACTGTTTCTCGCGGGACTTATGCACTTTAGGTATCGTCGGGATTTAGGAGGATGCCCCATAAAGGGGTGTTCCACGGAATAACACATATGGCATATGCTAGTTATCGCCAAGTAGCAGTTTTCGTCCGTCACCATTACCCAAACGAGGATTCGCAACTACGACAGAGAAAAAACCATCACGATGTTATAAACAAAAATGTTTGGAAACGTACATTACTCACCCTACCACCAAATGGCATCGTCTCCGGTATGCTGGATATGAAAGGGGACATATTCTACAAGTGCCCATAATAGGGCTTCCAGAACCCTATTTGATCTAAAGGGACTCCATGCCCCAAAACATTCCGTTCAGAAACACCCCGGACATTGCTCGGAATGCACAAAACTTTTCCTCGTCCGAGGCCCGTTCCAGAGCGCCTCGCTACAGTCCTTTTGGCACTTGTTCCTCCTCCCACCTCCTTACCTTATCGGCCCCTTTCAAGCGAAAAGCATCGTCGCCTCCATAGTTAGTCTTTCGTAGTCTTTCCAGACCGCGCTAACGTCGCCGTTGAAGGCCCGGATACCTGTCGGGGCTCTGCAGAGCCATCTGCTCCGCATGGTCCTTCTGTTCGAGGATGTACTCCTCGAGCCGAGCCAACTGCGCGCGGCGATGTTCTTCTTCCTCCCCGTCCTCGGCGCCCCCCCGTTTCTTCAGCGCGGCCTGCGCGCGCGCCTCCGTTGTATTACTCACGAGCTGGCGCGCCGTGAACGAGATGGAGGCCGCGCGCTGCCGGGGGTCTCCCGTGCAGTTCCGGTAGCGCCACAGGTGCTCCGTGCTGGCCGGCGACATGCTCTCGAGCTCGTCCACCGAGAATTCGTAGTCCGGGTCCGCGGGCCCTGGCTCTGGCTGATTGAGAGCGTGCTCCGCGAGTGAGACGGGCTGGGTATACCGCACCGCCGCCGCCTCTTGCCGCCTTCGTGGGCTTGGGCCGTACAGGGGCACCGACGGCAGGAGCGAGTATTCCGTCTTGCGCCGGCCCGTGGTGGTCGGCGTCGTCGGCTTATTATCGTCGCTAGCTACGGTGGCGGCGAGCTTGGCCTGCAAGTTGCCCGTCGCCTCCTTTGCTTTAGCCAATGCCTTCGTCGTGCCGTTCTTGAGTGAAGCCAAGCTGCTCGCTGTTCTAGAGCTGAGCATGCTCTTGGCCCTACTCCTTGTGAACGAGGTGCTTTGTGTGGAGAGCTTTCTCCCTGGGTACGGGGGGTGAGGGGGTGCCCGGGACTGGTCCCGACCACCAGGGGGGCCTGTTGCGAACCTTAGCAGTTGGTCTCTTTGACTTACCGTGTTGCTCCTGCTTCTGCTGGCCTGAACTGCGGGTCTCGAAGAGTAGTGTTCCCTAAAGGCAACGTTAGCAGGGGCGCTAGGGTGTCTCTCCTTAACCGGTCTCCCTTCGAGTCCCCTATGAGGTTGCGAGACCTCTGGGCTCCGAGCCGGCGTACGGTCCGGGGTTCGGTCATAGGGCTCATTGACGATGGCATCGATACCCCGATGCCCGCCGTCGAAGTAATCCCGTCCGTATATCATACTAGGCGGCGTGAAAGCCTTGTCGGGACTGACGGGAGTAAAGGCCTCTGGGCTCGCCCAGGGGGCCCTCCCGAACGGGTCTTCGGTTATATGATGACGACGCAGAATAGCCGTCTCCTCGACTGTGAGACCGTTATCGTCGAACTCGTAGTAGGTCGCGGAAGGACTCGTAATCCTGGCTTCCGCTAAGCACGGCTGGGAGCCGGTGCCCGCCAAGGACAAATTTCTGGTTGTCGACGCATGGGCGAGATCCCGCCTCCCGTCTTTGGGAATGGCCAGGTTCAGCATTGGGCGATTATCGAGTCGGGATGGTGGGGTATGCCCCCTCTCCGCTCCGTGGGGCGGGGCAGAGGACGTGGCTCTCGTTTCGCCGAAATTACCACCGTCGAATCCCCGAGCGGGCTGCCCTGAACCGGTCTGCGGTCGTCCGGACGTCATGGTGTCGGTGTTACAGCGTGAAATGGACGGTGAAGGCCTGCTTCCCGCGGACGACATCTTGGGTGCCGAAAGGTTGCTGTGATCAAATGTAAGTTTTGGAACTGAACTTTGTCCAGATAAGTCTGTAGGCTGGGTCGGTAGGTCTTAGCTGTGTCTATCTTGTTACGGGTAAGGTTTTGCAGGTCGATGTTTGACTGATCGTTTCCGGGCGTCGGGCAGACTGATATCGGCCTGTGCTGGGTTGCTGGCACGCTTGATGAATCGATCTTCGTTAAGCGATCCGTTGTTTGGTTGTGGCGTTGTTGTCGTTGCTCCAGAGCATATTTATGTGGCGAAACGGAACACGACGGGTTATGTTTGGAAACAGACTGAGTAGTTTATCAATGCAGAATGTGCGGATCGAGACATTATGCTAGGCCTCGTGTTAGAATAAAGGCTTTGTCCAGGCAGTTTTGTGATTATGTTCTAACCCCTTTTTGTCATGTCAGGTCACAGGGGCCTTGAGGGTATGTCTGGCTTTCAGGGGTTACTTCACACCGACACAATGATCGCAAAATTCTGTTCTTTTTGTTCAATGGCAATGCTTTTGTTCTCTATATTCTAGGTGGTTTTTGTTCATATGCTCCTCGTTACCTTTGTGCGTCGTGCCACAGCCCCTGCTTCCCCATTCGTCCCGAGGGACAGCCGCCGGGACAGCGGGCAGGTCCACACTCACTCACTCGGAGGCCGCCCACCTCGGGTTGAACTCCTCGCGGAACTCGCGCCGCACGCGCAGCCGCTCGGGGATCAGCGCGATGGTGGCGCCGATCTCCTCGCGCACCTTGCGCCAGCGCCTGCAGTTCCGGAGCACGTCCTGGTCTTGGGGGTCGTCGCCCAGCCGCCGTATCCAGCGCCCGTGCTGCTCCTTGGCCTCCTCGAGCCGCCGCCTCTTGCGCTCGAGCTCCCTCCGGTCCCGCAGGTCGAACTCGAGCGTCGGGATGTCGTCGTCATCGTCGTCGTCGTCCGTGGCGAGTTCGCGGTAGCGCTCCGGCAGGTCGATATCGGCGGGCTCCTCGTCGTCGTCCGCCGTGACCTCGAAGTAACTTACTTCCGGGCCGGCGGGGGCTGCTCTCACGGTCCTGGGAGGAGCGTGCCCGTATTTGTCGCAGAATATAAGAAACCGCGTCATGCGTGATAGTGAGATCGCCTTTGGCTCCATGCCGGTGTCCTTTGGAATGATGAGCCTAGGAAGAGACTGGGGAGTCGGCCGCCGCTCCTTACCTTCCAAGATAGTCCTGTTTTGGGCCATGATGGAACAATCAGATGTCATATGTCAGTGCCAGATGTCTAGCCTTCTGAAATCGTGTCCTGAGTATCTGCATGCTCTTGGGGGAGGCATCTTTACATCGCGGCATTATATTCTCTTGTCAAAGCATTGTTAGCCGTGAACAATGGGGTTCTAGAACATCTATTCCTATTCATCACCCAAGCTAGATAGAATACTCTTATGGTTGAATGATCAAAGGAAGGCTCGTGGGGGCTGTAATCTTTGTCTTATGTTTGAATTGCAAATCTGGATTCGGTAGTTGTCTTGGCTGGCCATTAGGCGCAGAGACCTTCGGCACCGCAGCGATCACGCAATGGGCAGAAGCCTCACTTAGACCGTCATGGTAGGCACCATCACCGACGAGGACGGTCATCATTTTGCGTGTTCTAGCCCTTGCTGTCTCTTACACCTTGCACTGGGAACGTCCAGACGGGGACGCTGGTTGGTTGGCTACATGTAGCGCTCCCAGGAGGACCCCCGAGTTGAACCCCTATTACTGGCAGGGGTAGTTACGGTACGCATCATGTCTTCTCGCAAGAGCGATATGATAGAATCGATTCCGGCTCTCTCGTACGAAGACACCTTGCCGACCACGAGTGAGATTGGCTGCATGACGCGCGCTCCCTCCAGCTGGTGTCCTACGGCTTTCTTAGGGAGAAGCGTGTCCCAAAACGGAAAGATCAATCAGGCAATGAATGGAATTATCAATAATATTTGGGGACGACGTGATGATTCCTTGATAGGGACTGTTCGCCTGGATTCGCCAGTCTTTGGAGAGTCAAGATGGCGGAAACAGGTTTGACGGATTTGTTCCTGGGATTAGGCAGCGCTATCAAGGGGGCGGTGGTCGATCAGCACAGCGAACGATTTTGGAAAAGTATGATTGGTCAGTCCATTCGCAAGCTCTGTGACACGCCACCATGATGTGGACTTGTTCTGGCGTTTTACAGTGGCCCTTTGTAATACGCCACTGCGGCAAGACTGCCATTGGGTGGATGGATTCCGCTGGGTGCCTTCTGTCGTGGTTATTCTAATCCGTCTTCGGGAACCAGTCGAGACTGCAAGCCCGCGTTGTTCATCGGCCACCATCAAGAAAGGATGCGACTGCCAAGTCTGCAGGGTTGCATGGCATCTTGGCGAAGGCCTTCCTTGGTTATTGGCCGTCACCACATAGATATTTCCAAACTCAAGCTTTCGCCTATGTCATGGGCATCTTGCTTCTTTATCCCCTTCCAGGAGCATTCGGCACGACTCATCTCAGAGTCCCATAGAATCGGGCGCACAGCTCAAGTACGCCTGAGTCGATCCGGTCTATATCGTCTCTGTCAGAGATGGAACCGTTGTCAATGATAGGTGCTATAGCCTTGGGCGTTTGCGCGTTGGGCGTCTCAGCTGACTCAAACTCGACTTCAAAGCGAGGCATCTCGTTCATCCCCGAGACCCCACCGGCTGACTACGACATACTACTCTCGTCGGAATCATCGCCCATCACTTGGTACTATACGTGGTCGCCGCGTCCGGCGCCGGAAGATCACATCTTCCCATGGGGAGCCCGCTCGGGCATTGAGTTCGTGCCCACGCTACACAGCATCGGGGATGGCCGTCTGGAAAGGGATATCGAGGAGCTTGGCAGCTTGACCGACTCCTCGAAACACCTCTTCACCTTCAACGAACCAGACGGCACTACGGACTCCGGTGGCTCGGCAATAACGCCACGGGAAGCCGCCGAGGCTTACATCGAGCAGATCGTTCCTCTGCGTGAACGCTTTCGGATCTCGCATCCGAGCGTGACCGGGTCGGAGAGAGGTCTCGGGTGGTTACGCGAGTTCGATTCGGCATGCAGAGAGATCGACCCGGAAAACGGCTGCCCCACGGACTTCGTGGTGGCGCATTGGTACGGCGGGCTCGAGGGCCTAATCTGGTGGCTGGAGAATCTCGTCGACTTGTACGTCAGTGGAAATTACGGTTTCGAGAGCGAAAACGACCTTGAGATATGGATCAAGGAGCTGGGCATCCCTGGGGCACCTGCCGAGGCGAACCAAGAGATGATGGAGCAGACTTTGCCCTATCTTGATGGGTTGAACTACGTGAACAAGTATGCCTGGTTTGGAACCTTCCGGCCTCAACAAGCGAACGAATGGACAGGCGAAGGAGTCGCCCTGTTCCAGGATGACGGTGGATTGACCGCCATTGGGGCGCTGTATCTCGGCGGTGAGGCTAATGGCTTCCAAGTCGGCGATAGGGGAAGGGACTCACCGCAGCCGCCTGAAGAGGACGATGATAACAATGACGAAAGTGTTGGCGCTAGGGCTATGACAGGGATCTTGGGCACGTGGATATTGACTATACTTGCGGGGAGTATGTCGCTCCTATGAATATATCGACACAATACATGTCAGCTAGCAGGGGGTGTACATCGCACCCCATATACGGAAAGGCTTCCCCTGATCGGAACATACATGTTCCGTCGCTGGACCACGTTAAAGAGCAGGGCGCGTTCTACACATAGAGCACTTGCAACTAGTGACTGAAGACAACTCAATTGATGTCCCTTATATCCGACAGTAGTCCCTTGCACGACCCACTTCCCTTCGTCATTAAGCTCCACACGGCAGCCAGATCGTTTTCCAATAAATCCGTGCCTCAGCTCCGTGACCACCACTGTTTCTTTCCTTTCCGGGCGCGTCGCAATTACATCTCCTAGTGAGGCGAGTCAGGGCTATTCTCAAGGGAGGTGGGAACCGGTCTCGGACGTCCTTACCGCATGGATTAGCAACAACGATGCCTTGGCCTTCCAATCTTCCGTGAATTCTTATTGGTGCCTGACCCAGCCACACCGATGCCTACCCTCTTCAGCCCCAGGATAACCGCCTGGAAGTCCGACGCTGACTTCACCACATAAGCATTCGCAGCGCTGCAAACAAACTCGTTCCTTGTTAAAGTGCCCACGAAGCTCATGGCTGATGATTCATCTCGCACCAAGTTAAAGAAATGGCTCAGACTTGGCAAGGGGAATTCGGCAAAGTCAAGGACGCAAGGTGGCTCCCAACATGGTTTGATTGCCGGGTCTTCAACACCATCACAATGTATGTACTGAACAGCGGTGAAATCTCCTTCCCAGCTGACAGGCTTTAGCAAATGTCACCCTCGGTCCTGAGATAGCTGCTTTACCGACCCTAACTCCACTCCAGAGATCGACAGATGCCTCCTCTTCGTTCCCTACGGCGCAACCTTCTGCCTCGTCCAACACGACATTACACACATCTCCACATACCACTAGCGTCAATACTATAACGGAGGTATCCAAGAAAGCAACCGTTGACCGAGCGGCAGGTATCGGAGAGGTGGGACTCCATGTTGTTTTTGATAGTTCCCACGATGGCAAGCATCCCAGGACCGCAGAGATCGAGTACAGTTTCCCACCCGCGGCTCCTCTATAACCCGCTGACAGACCATTCTAACAGTGTCGTGGCGGTCCATGGTCTCAACTTTAGGGGCAGCGTCAATCACGTGCGAGAAACCTGGACGAAGGGCGGCAAACTCTGGCTCAAAGACTTGCTTCCGGCACACCTTCCGAAACCCGCACGAGTGATGCTCTTCGCGTACAACTCCAGCCCTGCCATAGGTGCAGCGGCCATCAAACTCGACGACCACGCAAAAACCTTGTTGCAATGGCTTTGGCTAAAGCGGAATGTAAGCTGTCCTGCCTCCGAGCTATTACATGTCTTGTACTGACGAAATGTTAGAGTGTTCAAAACAGGCCTCTTGTGTTCATCTGTCATAGCCTCGGCGGATTAGTCGTTAAAGAAGTCAGCAGCCAGTTTATCTGGAGGATTTCGCCTGCTAATGGCAAATAGGCACTCGTCGAGGCGACCTTGGATGAGAAATACAGGTCAATCGTCGAAGCGACCTGCCTCCTCGTCTTCTTTGCCACCCCACACAAAGGCGGGAATTATGCCAGCGTTGGCGACATCGCGGCCAAAATAGTCACATTGGGAAAGCCCAATAACTATCTTCTGGACGCGCTTAAGCAGAGCTCAAATGAGGTGACAAGACGATTTGAGCAAGCGCGCCACCTGTTCGAGAGATGTCTCGTCGTTAGCTTCTTTGAAGGAGAGCAGTATGGCAAGATGGGCATTGTAGGCCTATCAGAGAATCACAGAAAGAGGACCATGCTAACTTGAAAGCAGATTGTCGACAAGGGGTCTGCAACCTTAAATCTCCCCGGGACCCGTGAGGTGCAGGTGGCGATACACGCTAACCATAGCACGATTTGCAAGTTTGACCCTATCGATAGTTCTACGTGCGAGCTAGTCTTAGGTACCATTGCTGCAGAGACCGGGCGTGCATTAGGGATTACGCAGAATAGTTAGTCTTAGCATCTCTAACTATAATATCATTTCAGTTGCAATCGACGTACTAATTCCAACGTCAGTTCTCGGTTTCGACCATTCGTCCTTTAATGAAGAGGACCGTGATTGTTTTCGGGACCTGCGAGTGACCGACCCCCGCGACGACAAGACCCGCATCGAGCAGGCCAAGGGTAGCCTGCTAAAAGACTCGTATATCTGGATTATCGATAACAACGACTTCAAGCAATGGCGCAACAACGGGCAAGGTCTGCTGCTCTGGATAAAAGGTGATCCTGGCAAGGGCAAGACCATGTTACTCTGCGGCATCATTAACGAGCTCAGCGCTTCGACCAAATTGACAGACCCCGAAGCCAGCACGCTGCTATCTTACTTCTTCTGCGAAGCTGCCGACTCACGTATCAACAGCGCCTCCGCTGTGCTACGCGGCCTGATCTACATGTTGGTTGACCAGCAGCCGTCGCTTATCTCGCATGTGCGGAAGAAGTACGATACTACGGGTAAACAGCTCTTTGAGGATGTGAATGCCTGGGTTGCCTTATCAGGGATATTCACAAACATTTTGAAGGACCCGAGCCTGCAGAGCACCTACTTGATCATCGACGCACTCGACGAGTGTACAACAGACGTAAGCCTGCTTCTTGACCTTGTTCAGAATTCAGCGGCATACTCGAATGTCAAGTGGATCGTCTCCAGTCGCAACTGGCCGAGCATCGAAAAAGCTCTCAACAAAGCGACGCAGAAAGTAAGGCTGTGTCTTGAGCTGAACGAAAAATCCGTCTCTGCAGCCGTTGCCGCATACGTCCAGTTCAAGGTAGATTGGTTAGCGCAGCGAAATGGATACGACAATGATACACGGAACGCTGTCCGGCACTACTTGTCGTTAAACGCAACAGGCACCTTCCTCTGGGTGGCCTTGGTCTGCCAAGAACTCGCCGATATCTCGGGATGGAAAGCTGAAGAAAAGTTGACCACGTTTCCGCCTGGACTCGATGCTCTTTACAAGCGAATGATGGACCAGATCCGCAACTCAACAGATGCCAAGCTATCCAAAAGTATACTGGCCGTGGTCTCGGTCGTATACCGGCCCATTACGTTGGACGAGGTGACGTCCTTCGTCGACATGCCTCCCCGAAGCTCTGGCAATTACAAGGTCCTGGCGGAGATCATAGGGCTTTGTGGCTCATTTCTAACACTTCGGGAACGCACCATCTCCTTCGTCCACCAGTCGGCGAAGGACTTTATACTTGAAAAGGCGTCTAATGACGTCTTTCATTCTGGGATAAAAGATACCCACCGCACCATCTTCTCGCGGTCGCTACAAGTCATGTCAAGGACACTACGGCGTGACATCTACAGCTTAGGCGCTCCCGGGTTCCGTATTGATCAAGTCGAGCAACCTGATCCAGATCCGCTAGCCGCAGCACGATACTCATGTGTCTATTGGGTTGACCATCTGCACGATTCTGACCCCACCACGAACGCGATCAACGACCTCCAAGACGGTGGATCGGTCGACAAGTTTCTACGCCGGAGCTATCTTCACTGGCTCGAGGCTCTTAGCCTTCTTAGGAGCATGTCGGAGGGAATAGCTTCGATGCTAAGGCTTAAAGGTTTGCTCCAGGTTAGCATTTACGAATCCGATTTAAGAACCATATTAACATCCCACTAGACTGGAAAAGAGACTTCGCCTTTTATCGACCGAGTCCGAGATGCATGTCGATTTATCCTTTACCATAGGTTAGCAATCGAAAATAGTCCTCTCCAAGTATACGCTTCAGCACTTGTATTCAGCCCGGCACGTAGCATAACGAGAAATCAGTTCCATATAGAGGAGCCAGAGTGGATTGTTACAAAACCAGCTATGGAAAATGATTGGACTGCATGCTTGCAGACGCTCGAGGGCCATGGCGGTTGGGTTAACTCTGTAGCATGGTCGTACGATGCGACTCGGCTCGCTTCGGCATCAAACGATACAACAATCAAGATCTGGGATCCGGTAACCGGCCAATGCGTATCGACGATCGAGGGCCATAGCCGTTTGGTTAACTCTGTAGCATGGTCGCACGACGCGACCCGGCTCGCTTCGGCATCAGACGATAGAACAATCAAAATCTGGGATCCGGCAACCGGCCAATGCGTATCGACGCTCGAGGGCCATGGCCATGGGGTTATGTCTGTAACCTGGTCGCACGACGCGACCCGGCTCGCTTCGGCATCATACGATAAAATAATCAAAATATGGGATCCGGCAACCGGCCAATGCGTATCGACGCTCGAGGGCCATGGCGATTGGGTTAACTTTGTAACTTGGTCGTACGACGCGACCCGGCTCGCTTCGGCATCATACGATAAAATAATCAAAATCTGGGATCCGCCAACCGGCCAATGCGTATCGACGCTCGAGGGCCATGGCGATTGGGTTAAATTTGTAACCTGGTCGCACGACGCGACCCGGCTCGCTTCGGCATCATACGATAAAACAATTAAGATCTGGGATCCGGAAACCGGCCAATGCGTATCGACGTTTGCAATCGATCAAGTGCTTTCTTATCTCTACTTTGATAAATCTAACTCCGACCATTTACATACCGAGCTTGGCACATTCGACGTACGACCCGTTATAAGTTCTGTAACTTCGAGTCCCGTCCCAGATCGTTTATCTTCACCCTTTTTCTGTTATGGCTTAAATAGCAACGACACCTGGATTACATGTAAGGGACGAAACCTGCTATGGCTGCCGCCCGAATATCGGCCATTATCATCGGCTGTTTCTGGAACAGCAATGGCGATCGGATGTTCTTCGGGTCGCATCTTGGTTATGACGTTCTCTGAAGTCAATCCTATGTCGTAGCAGGAAGTCTACATTCTTTGCCACCCCGTATTTCCACAACTATTCCCACCTTTCTCCCTTTCTTTTCTTCTCTCATAGCGTGCCACAGGAAGGGTCTGGGAGGATGGATCATTTTATAGCCCATTAGCCAAGTTCTAGCAATTTCGAGACGTTTCTTCATTTCTTTCTAGCTACTTACATTCTTACGTAAAGCCAAACCTATTAGCGTTAGTACTGAGTTCTACTTGTACTATTTGGCATGAATTTTAACGCTCCACTGCTGAGCAAACTTGCGTCTGCAGTAATTGTCAGATATAGGGGACATCAGTTGTGTTGTATTAAATGACTAGCTGCAGACGCTCTAAAACGCGCACTCCTCTTTTTATGGAGTCTAGTCACGGAACCTATATGTTCCGATCAGAGGGAGCCATTCCGTATATGGGGTGCTAGTGCAACCCCTGCTAGCTGACACACCCCCTTAACGCCTTAACGCAGTTACGGCGTTGATTAGCACTTATCATCACTTCCTAGAGCCACAGCTTTCCATTCCACCTTTCCTCCGGCGATAGAATCCTTCTGATCAGCTAATTCCTCCTTTGAAATCACTCGTAGGTTGTTCCTCCGCCGATCGATAGCTTTTGTGATATCTACCAATCCTAGCTGCTTTTTGAAGTGCCTAAAAGGTTTGCGTATTAGGGCCTTCGTTAGCCCATTAGCTAGCATATCGCCTGTAGGTATATAATCCACTTTGATTATATTCTTTTTTGCGGTTTTTCGTAGCCAGTAATTATATATATCCATATACCGTAACTTCGTTTGTAATAGGGCGATATCGGCGATAATAAGCCGTATAGTTTTTTAGTTATCGCATTATATATTTAACGGTTTAATATTTAGGGTAATTCCAAGCTTTTTAATTAGTCGAAAGTTAAATAAGGCCTTTTTTACAGCTTGCGTAAGGGATAATAATTTTGTTTTTATTATAGAAGTAATTATTATATTTTGCTTATTCGCCCGTTATTTTATTATTTTTTTAAATAACTTTATAACGTAAGTTTGGAAATTTTTTCGATCGATCGTATTATCCGTAAAGAAGGTATCGTTTTAGGTATTTAACGAATCTTTATTCCCGAATTATAACGTTAACGTTTTGGTTCCGATTAGGTATAATATAATTCGATCGGCCGTTTTGTAATATGCGCTATGAGGGTTTAAGTTAAATCGGGCAAATCGGGATACCGTAAAGGCTATATTAAGTTGCGTATTAATTGTTACGTATAAGATAGAACCGATTTTTTTCTGGTATTTATTGGCCGAATTTAAATGGGTTAAATTAGGATTCGGTAATAGTTCGACGTTTGTTATTAACGTATTTAGGAGGTTATTTAGGCTTTTTTTGGGATTAAGTTAATTAACTTGTTTATAAAGTTTAATTAAGAAAATTAAATCTTTTTTTTAGTTTTTTTTTAATTATTTCGATATCGAAAAACCATTATAAGTCCTTATTTTTTGTAAAGGTATACCGTTTTCGTATCCGTTAAATTAATTAATCGACAAGATCTTAATTTTTTTTACGGTATATTGTAATAATATTATCCATAAAGAAAAAAATAAGTATTTTTTAACGAATAAAATAACAAGGTTCGCAAAGTACGAGGCGAAATTCTAATTTTGTAAATATTTTAATAAAGTTTTTTTGTTATAATAACGGTAACTTCCTTAATTTATATAATACCTTTTTAATTAGAAAAATTTTGCTATATTATAAATACCTTAAAAGCGTTTTTATATATATTTCGTAAAGTAGGTTGGCGTTAACGAAAGCGTTTATAACGTTATATTATTTAAGTTTTAGGTTAAACTTAGCCGTAATAACGATTAAGGTTCGAAACGATTTTTTAATTAATATAAATACGTATGTATTATTATAAGCGTTTTTAAGCTATTAATTGCTTCGTACGATAAAACGTATTTTATATTTTTGTAATTAATTATATTTATTAAATTTATAAACGTATATTTATATATACTTTAATACCTGTTTCCATTTAACAAAGGATTAATTAACGGTTTTTTAAAATTGCATTTTTTTATGGCTTTGTAAGTAAGTTTTTTCGGCTTTACGAAATATTTTCTTTAACGGGTATATATTTAGCTTTTTTATAACTTCGCGGTAATGGCGGTAAATCGCGCTTATGTACCCGGTTTAACGACTTAAATGCCTTTTTATATGCCAAAATATTATTATTTTTCCCATTACGGTAGCGCGTATTTCGGGTAATAAGCTTTCTTAAACTTCCGCAGCTTACCGGTCGATTATCGTACGTACTAATAAAAAGGGTTAAACGTTTTGTATTAAAAATAACTTATATTTTATATTCGTTTCGGATAATATCTTTTTAATACAAAATATACGGAGAACTTACGCCTATTACCCGTAAAGTGCTTTCGTTTTTTACCGTTACTTTACGTTGAATAATATAAAGAGAATTTAGGGTTACTTTTATTCCTTCCGTCGGCGTAATAATCGTAACAGTTATTAAAGTAAACACTGGCGGAGGCAATGGACTAAGGGATAAAAATGGTTCGAATATAATAGTCGTATAGGGGTAATTAATCTTTTAAAGATAAGCTTATTTGCTATTTTATGCGTATCTTACGCTGATACCTTTTTAAAGCCATTTTTTTTGCTTAACCGGTAATTAAATTATTCCGTTTAGGTTTTTATTTTTCTTTTATATAAAAGTTAGATAGTTATTTACTTAATTAAGTATTTTTATCTGTCGGAATAGCTTTTAAAGCTTTTTTTCTGTAATATACAAAAAATTATCTTTTAAGTTTTTGATATTACTTAAAAAAGTGGCCTTTTCGTTAAATTATACGTTTCGAATAGTAATAACTTTATTAATTAGTAAGTTCCAGATTTCGTAGATATTCGTAAATCGGTAGCCGACAAGGTAGCCAATTTATGCTTTAGGATTTAGCTTTTAAAGTTTTTGCTTTTTCTTTATAGCGGCAGCTATTATAACATAGACTATATAACCATATATTCGCAGGTGGGCTTATTAAAGCTTCCGATCAAGTATTGCAACGCCGTTTCTATACGTTAGATAAATGTAATAAACTTCGTATAAGCTTTGCTAAAAGAATGCGTATTTAAGGGTACGGTTATACAAATATATTACAACTTTGAAAATGTATACGATTAGAAACGAAAGTAACTTAACGCCATTTTATATCGTAATCGCTTTTTCTTTAATTATACCCCTTAAACGTTTTGTACCCCCGTTTTAAGCCTGGATATACGGTATTAAGAGCTTAAGTTTGATATTAAAAAAAGGCGATTGGAATATATTTCGAAATTAATAATTTTTTAAAATTTCGTTATCGTATTCGAATACCTGTAAAAAAACCTTATCTTAATTTTTAAAAACTTTTAAAAAGTACCGAAACGCTATAATTAATATATTTTGCTTTCGGTTCTTAAGATAAATATCCCAGATAAAACTTAAGTATTTGTCGGTAGCAAACATAACGTATCTATATTTTTTAGGGTTTTTTTCGAAGTTTATAAAGTCGATAGCGATTTTCTATCCTAATCGGAAAGTGTCACAGTAGGCCTAACAGCCTGGGACTGGCACACCTTACGTAACCCACCCTCCTTAATTAAACCCCTTACTGCCTTTATTCTATATAAGGGCCCTAGGCCCCTATCTATCCTTATAGAGGGACAAGAGTCTGTTTTATCCTAACCCGACCCCATAGGAATAAACTGGTTACATCTAACTTGAGTCTTACCGTAATAATTCAGACTTTTTTCCCTAAAGTTACCTGTAACCCTGACCATAGCAATTACACCACTTGATACCTTTATTGATACTTTTATAATTATATCTTCCAGTAACATAATGGCCGAATTTTTTACCTAAGGCTTTTCGGAAAGTTATTATACAAACCCTGGCGAAAGCAGCCGGGAACATCAACGAAACTCTGCTGATACGTTTACGGGTCCTTACTTAGGAACTTAGTATATACCTTTAGATAATTAGAACCTTACGATATTCAGCAATCGAACGTAAAAGCAAAAGGAACGTTATAATAAAAAGATGAAATAACATCGATATAAGCGCTTTAAATTAACTGCGCTAACGAAGGAAGTGGCCCGCCTATTAAAGGCCTCGAAAAAGAATCGACGACTTACTCGCCAAAGGGATAACCCCTTATCTTATAACTCGGGCGATCCATTTAGCTCAGAAAATAACTGGGATATATCCATTTCGAATTATAAACGAACGTTAAACGATTCGAAATCGGAATTAAATATGGATCTAAGAAAGTATATCCAATTCGAATACGACAAACTGTTATTCCGGTTTTATTACGTTAAATAGAAATCCTAGATCGAAAAATATAAGGTAATTTTCGAATGTTCGTTACATAAATTCCGAAAAAAACAAGCCAAAATCTTGTTTGTACGAAATAAAATGAAATAAGATTACAAGCAACTTTTTAGTATACGAATTAAGTTCGGAATTACTAAAAAACGCATACGTTTAACAAAAAATTAGAAAACGTTTAAAGCATGGACGAAGTTATATATTCGATTATCGGGGAACTTGAAAGTTAAGTTAGCAGATGATTTAAAGGAAGCCCGTTAATAACCGGGCTAGGATTTCTGAAAATTTAATTATTACTTTGCATTATTAAAGAACTAGCAAATTACTTAGAAGTTAAAAAAGAACCGAGCGAAATTTTATTACGTTAAGTTACTTTTAGCTCTTAAATAAGATATCGTAAAATATGTGGATTATTTACCTTAGAAACGAAATAACATGGTAGACCTGGCGGCTCGACGATGGGACTTTTTAATAAACGTTAAAAAGGGGGATTATAGTTTAATAACTAATAAAAAGCGTTAACGAAAAAATGATAATAAGAATCCGGATACCAAGCGAAATTATCCTAATAACAAAACTGATATAAAATCTTAATAAAATCCTTTTTTTAATCGAAAAAGCCGTGGTAGTTAAAAAGGACAAGGATTTTGGAAAGGTCGAAGAAAGTCGAATTTTAACCGGCTCTACGATTATACTGTTAACGATAAGGCCCCAAAATTAAAGGCTTAACCTTTTACTTTATAACTAAAACGGACCTTTAACTTTAACAATAACGTTTACTTTAAATATAAAAAAATAGGTTATATTCGACGCTATTGTTTTAAAAGAATGAAGTAGGGAAACGGGTTAAAGGTTTAAGTACAGTAATTAAACTTAGGCCTAATCTTTATTTTTTCGTTCCTGTTTTGCGTACCTTTTATACCTTATATATAATTATTTCTCCAGGAAAAAAATATTTTATATATATTAATACTAATTTGGATTTCTGCGCTGTTATCGATTTGATTAATTACAGTTTTGTTTTAAAGTATAAATTAGTACGAACTTTTTATCGAACTGTTAGCTTAAATATATTTGGAAATATATTTATTTTTACGTACGGAATTTATTAAGTTAAACTTATTTTTCGAAATAAAAAAAGAATTATTCGTTAAATTAAACGCCTTTATATTGCTATTAATCGAAATTTAAGGGAAGACGGAAATCCTATTTTACTATTATAAGCAATATTAGTAAGCCAGCGTATTATTTTTAATTTGGCTTTAAATTAATAATATTACGGTTTTTATACTTTATCTTTTAAATTACTTCCGCCAAAGGTTTTCGCGAAAGCTTACAAGAACCGGGTAACTTGCTACGCTATTATTACCTTACCAAAATCAGTATATATTAAAGACGAATTTGACGACATTTTAGCTTCGAAATTTACGAATATCGAGGACCTTCCTAAAACTATTCGAAATTATGCAGATTTCTTTAATACTAACAATATAAATACTTTACTTAGCCGAAAAAAAACGGATTATGCAATTAATCTTTTACTTAATATTAAATTCCTTTACTTTTTTATATATTTTTTGGCTTACGACAAACTATAAGAACTAAAAGCTTATATCGAACAAATAAAAGCTTGCGGCAAAATTAGGAAATTAATTAACCTTACTAAAACCTTTATTTTCTTCGTACCTAAAAAAGATAAAGGATTTCGCTTATATATAAACTACCGTAAGCTTAACAAAATAACAATTAAGAATTGTTACATTTTTCTATTTATTTTAAAACTACTTAACCGTATCGTAAAAACTAAGGTCTTTTTTAAAATCGATTTTAAAAATACTTATTACCGAATCCGTATTAAGGAAAGTAACGAATAAAAGACCGCGTTTTATATACGTTATAGGCATTATAAATTCCTTATCTTACTTATAAGATTAATTAATGCTTTTGCCACTTTTTAAACTTATATTCATTAAACTTTTTAAGGTATTTTTTAATTATTTTTATATAACTTACTTTAATAATATATTAATCTTTTTAGCAAATAAGGAATTTTATACGAAATATTCACGAAAGGTAATTAAAAGGTTATAAAATGCCGATTTTTATGCAAAACTTTTTAAATGCCAATTTTATTAACCTTTTATTAAATTCCTTAAATACGTAATTTCAAAAGACGGAATTTTTATGGATCCGGCCAAAGTAAAAACTATTTAGGAGTAACCGGAACCCGAATTTATTTATGCTATACAACAATTTAGTAGGTTTTGCAACTTTTACCGCCGTTTTATTAAAGGGTTTTTACAGATTGCAGCTTTTTTAATTCGTTACTTAAAAAAGCCTATACCAGAAAGAAAACCAGGGCGAGGCTTTTTAAATAAGCCAACAAAAAGAGCTTTTAAAAAGTTCGTGGCTGCATTTAGCAAGGTACTTCTTTTAATGCATTTCGACCTTAAAAAGCAAATATTGGTAAAAACCAACGTTTCGAAATATATTATATTTAGAACTTTATTACAGAAAAACGATTAAAGAAGGTGGTACTTAATCGCGTTTTGATCGCGAAAATTCAGCGATATAGAACTGAATTACGGAACGCCCGATTAGGAAATGATGGCTATCGTAAAGTTTTTCCGATATTAGCGTTATTATTTATAAGGTAACAAACATACCGTAAAGGTTAAATTAAACCATTTAAACTTACGGAACTTTATAAGCATTCCGAAACTTAATGACAAATAAACCCGGTAATATATATTATTTGCACCTTTCGATTTTATAATTAAATATTAATTAAAAAAGTAAAACCCGGCTAATTTAACTTCGAAATACCTTAATTATATAGGAAAAAAAGCGGATAATTTGATATTATTGCCTACGTTCGAAAGGAAGTTAACGGTAGATTTTAAGTTATTCCTAACATATTCCGAACCGAAGATATTAGCTAACGCTGTTTTCGCAAAAAGGACGCCCGAAAAGCGTAAGGTTTTAGCTTAGGTAATTACGCGCAGACGGGCATAGATAACGAATTAAGGCTTAACCAAATTAAAGATTACGGAAACACTATAGGACCTAACCCAATCGCCAGTTCCGGAAATATTTTTTAACCTTATTCGTATTATTTAAAAATGCAACCCCGAATATAGGCAGATTTAAAAAGGATTCGTAAACGATATATTTATAGATTTTTAATAAAGTATCGGCATTAAAGAATTAATTAAATATAAAAATCGATTATATATCCTAAACGAAAAGGCCGTATATTACCAAATCCTAAAAATGTACTATAATAATTTTTTTGCTAACTATTTCGGCATAAGAAAAACTTAATAACGAATTAAACAATTATACTTTTAGCCGGACTTAAAAAAAGATATACGAGATTACGTTAAGAATTGTATTATTTACTTCGAAAGTAAAACGAAATACTATCGGCCTTATAGCGAATTATAAACGTTATTTATACCTTTATTACTTATAAAAAAACTAACTATGGATTTTATTACTGGATTACCCTTAGTTTAGTATTAAGGCTGTAAGGTTAATGCTATTTTAGTAATAATAAACCGATTTATAAAAATAACATTTTTTTTCGCAATCGATACCATTATTATTAATATTAAATTTGCAGAATTATTTCATCGAAAAATCGAATGTTATTATGGAACCTTTATAAGAATTATTTCTAATAAAAGTTTAATATTTATTAATATATTTTGGGAAAAACTTTATTATTATATTAAGGTTAAATAAAAACTTTCGACTGCTTTTTATCCCTAAACTAATAAATAAACGGAACGGATAAACTAAATATTCGAATATTACCTTTGTTACTTTATCGGAAACCAATAATTAACTTGGCTTAAGTTATTATCCGAAGCTTTTTTTGCAATTAACTTTGTAATTAATAATATTACCGAAAAGGCCCTTTTTGAAGTTTTATATAAATATAAACCTAAATTTAAAACTTTTTTCGAAAACAAAAGTACTTTAATAAAGGTCCCTGCAGTATATGCCAAAATTTAAGAACTGAAAGAAATCGAAAAAAACTAAAGGAACGATGGCGAAAAACGACCGAAACGTATAAAAAATATTACAACAATAAGCATAAGTTTTTTATCCTTAAAGTAGGACAAATAATAAAGCTATTAACAAAAAATTTAAGGATTAAGTACCGCAAATTAACTCCTAAATATATTAAACCATTCCGCGTTATTAGTAAAGTCGGTTTCCAAGCGTATCGCTTAACCCTTTTTTAATAATATAACCGTTTACATCTTATTTTCCTAATTTAACTGTTAAAACCTTAGATAATTAAAATTAATTATTTATTAATAATATCCGAATTAAAAGAAAATACCGAATAAAATGTTAAAAACGTTATAAGTTAACGTACCTTCTAAGGGCAATTATAATACGAAATAAAGTGGATAAATTAACCCTCCGAATATAATTAATAAGTTAACAACAAAGATATACAGAACGCCTAAAAGGTTATTACCAGGTACCATCGACGGTAGAAGTAACGAAAAAATAAGTTATTTCGTTAATTCGAAAACTATAAAATAAAATAATTAAGTAATAATTATACAAAGATATTTTTATTATTAGAAAATACCGAAACGTTAATAATACCGCCTCAGAAAACTTATAAAATTACTATAAAAAATAATATAAATTATATGTTTTTGATTATAATATTAAAAATCGAACCCAGTTTTTTAAAAAGCTCGAAGTTACCCCGGAACCCTACCGAATTAAACCAGGAAATCTTGTACATCTTTAGCGAAGCGAGCCATCTTATCATCCCAGTTATTTCCATCCGAATCGTCCGAGTTAAAGCCAGAGGCATTTGTTACGATCCACTTGGCAATTCGTATTGGAGGAGTTTCCCACAATAAGTAGATCCTTGTTAGATTACGTGACTACGTAATTTATCTGATTTAACAGATTAACCAGATTAGAGGATTTAAGTAATCTGGTTAAGCCAAGAAATTACAGGCATACTTATTTAATATCAGAAAAATATATAATAAACGGAACCCTTATGTAAATAGCATTTATTTAGTTTCGCTTTTTAGTTATTAATTTAAGCCTTTAATTAAAGGTATCGTTTTTCGATTAGGGGAAAAATCCGTAAACCTTTTTAACGAACAAATTACTAAATTATTTTTCGCATTATTGTTACCTGTAAATCAAAACCCCATTTCGGATATTACTTATATTTCCAGGTAGATATATAACAAGTTCGTTATATTTTGATAGCTCCTTAATTAATAACCGACGAATGATTTAAGGCCCAGTTAGGCATAAGCTTTTTAGAACGCAGTAAAAACGATATTACAGGACGACGTTTAGAAGATAAACAACATATTCGATTACCGTTATTAGTTGGTAAAGTATTAGTAACCAGATTAGACGATTTACTACTTATTAAAGAAATCTTCTCCTTAATCGACAATATGGCTTTTTTTTTACCCGATCTTAAGGAGGACCTTTTTTTTAACCCCTGTAACAACCTGCCTTACCAAAAGATATTATAGAAGTTTATAAATCTAATGTAAAGAAGGAAAAAGAAAAATAACCTATTAAAAAACAAAAGGGTAAAAAAAGAAAATTTACCATTAACGAAAAATTAAACATCCTTACGAAAAAAGTTAAAACCTTAAAGGATAAAAACGCTAAATTTATCCGATAACAAAGATCCTCGACCTTACCTTTATTTAAAGCAAATAAGATTTGCAAAAATACTATCCCCCCCCCCAGTTATTATGGAATGCCGGAAGTTAAAGGCTATAAGCCAACTCTTCTAAAGCCCTATAATAAAACTACGGACGTAAAAGGATTTTTGGTCCAAGCCAGATTGCACCTCAAATTTTACGAAAATTCTCTGACGGAAAGTTACTAGAAAGTAATGGCTATCTTCCAGCTGTTCGCTGGAAAGGTTTTTTTATAGTTTGAACCTATTATAAACGACTACCTTATAAACTACCCCGATTAATCCTCCGACTTGACCAACTATGTTTTCGGTAACTATGAACATTTTAAGGAAAAAATAAAAGTTTTATTTGGAAATTCCGATAGAAAATAGCATACGGTCGAATAATTATACCTTTTCCAGCAAACTAAGTTAATAACCGAATATGCAACTAAGTTTAATCGCCTTGCATTAATTTCCAATTTTCCAGAAAGCGTATTATTTTATCTTTTTTATAACGGCCTAAAATTACAAGTTAAGGATAAAATGTACAGAATATTTAAAACTGGCCCCTTCTAAGATTATATTGATAAAACCATTATTGCCGATCGACGTACCTTTAAAAAATATTTGGAAAAAAAGAGATCCGATAAAAGGAAAGATAATTAAAGTTTAAGCAGCAAGTTTTAAAGGGATAAAATTAACCGCAAATTCTAAAAGGAAGTAAGTATTACTTTAAAGGAGCCTAAAAAAGATAAGTCGAATGTTAAATGTTTTAATTATGGCAAGAAAGGTTATTATAAAAGCGAATATCGCTTTCCAGCAAAAAAGGATTCCAGGAAAAGAAGGATTTCTTAAACTCAGAAAAAGGTTAAGATGGTTAAATAAGAATTAAATAGCGAAAGTAAAGAAGAAAGAGAAGTTAATTCTATTTCTTCCCAGCGAAAATTCATTATTGCGATTACATATTATGAATTAAATAGCGACCTAAAATACGAACTTTACCCAATTTATTAAAATCGAACAATTAAAGTTTGTAAATATCATTTCGGGTAAAAAAATTTCCAAAATAGCTATAAAGTTAGGATATACTTATTATTTAAATAAGCAACGGTGCAGAATACATAATAAACATAGCTAGTTACGCCTTAATACGGTAATATACAACTCGACATCACTAAAACCTGGTAAGGCTTTTAAAAATAAGGAATTAACGCGTCCGGATATACCGAATTTAAAACCCGTTTATAATTACAACTTGCTTCATTTTTCTGCATGTTACGACGACAACTATTTAACCTACTTCCGCGTTAAAAAAGATAATAATTATTAGCCTGGATAGGATAAAAAGATACTTATTAAACCTGACTATAAGTACAGATGTATTAAAATATTTAAATAACTAAAATATTTCCGATCTTGTTACCTTTACCCCGAATCGGCTTAAAGCTAAAAGGTTATTACATAAGGGTGCTTATATTATATACTTACCTTATATGTAATGTATGAAATCTTGGACATAGGAGCTAATCCTCCGGAGATTTTACTTTTAAAATTAGAACTTTTTTAAACATCGGCAATGAAAGTTTTAAGATTAATTTGCCAGATTAGCAAAAAAAAGTGGTTCATTTGCATAAACGATAAGTATTTTAAATATGTAATTAAAAAGACCCGAAAATGGAAACGCTTTTTAACTAATAAAATTAATAAGTTAAAAAATTACATAAGTTTTCGAAATTAAGGTATCGAAGAACCTTAACTTATAAAACCTTATATAAGGGAAAGATTGGATAATGCGGTTAAATTAAAATTCCTTTCTAATACGGAAACAAAATATTTAAAGCCATAATCGATTTAAGAATTAAAGGAAACTTTATTTTACTATTAGTTGCAGAAAAATATCGGATCTTTTGGAGATATAAGCTGAAGTCGTATAAATTACTTATAATCGATGAAAATTTATTTAAGTATAAAAATAAACGAGTTTTTAAAGAAACAAAAAAATTTCTAGTGCAAATTTAAGGATATTTAGAAAAAATCAAGCTGGACGTAGCCGACATTTTAAGATACGATATTATCCTTGGAATGCCGTAACTCCGTTTTAGCAACCTTTATATCGATTAGAAGACCTAAAAACTTTTTTAGAACCGTTTTATAGCTTTTTCAAAGAAGGAGTTTCGAGAAATCTATTACTTAATCCGAAAAGCTAAAGTAATAGATTTAATTATTAAGATATCCCTTAAATACCGAAAATTTAAAGGATTATTTAAAAAACGAATACGAAAGAAGTTATTCGATTATAATTAATAGGATTATAGGATTTTTATTAAAGAAAGATATTATTTAAAATTTTACCAGATTTATTATATAAATTTAAAGAAGGTTAAGGCTTTGTGGAAAAGCTTATAACGAAACCTTAAACGCGGATATATTTAAAAGTTTAAATTTCCCGCATAATATCCCGTTATGATAATATCTAAAATGAAGGATAAAAAAATCCGAATCGATAAAGATGGAAATCCCATATACCGAAAAGTTTATAACTACCGACAACTAAACGATATCATTATCAAGAATAAATATCCTTTTATTTTTATAAATATTATGAAGGAAAATATTAGCAAAGCTAAATGGTTTACGGCGTTGGACTTACCGGACGGCTATTATTTGGTCCGAATAATTAAAAGCGAAAAATGGAAAACTGCTTTTAGAATAATCCATGGACTTTACGAGTATAAGATAATGCTTTAGGGATTTACTAATGCCCCCGTTAATTTTTAACATATATTGATAATTATTTTACGGAAGTTTTTCGATAAATTCGTATTTGTTTATTTGGACGATATCCTTATTTACTTTAAAACCTTGGAGGAATATAAGAAATATATCGCCCAAGTACTGGAAATATTCGAAAAAGCAAACCTATTAGTTAATGCTAAGAAAAGCGTATGGCATACCTAGAAGCTAAACTTTTTAAGCTTTACCATTACTTTAGGACAGATTTAAATCTAGGACTTTAAAATAAAAGTAGTTAAAAATTGGCCAATTCCGGATAAAGCGATCGTTACCGACGTCCGTTAATTTTTGGGATTTACGGGTTATGTACGTAGCTTAATTAAAGATTTCGAAAAAATCGCTAAATCTTTAACGAACTTTATTATTAAGGAATATATTGGAAAAAAGTTCGAATTCTTAAGGGAAGTTAAGGAAATAATGCAAACATTTAAAAACTAAATTATAAATGCTTTTATTATAAAATTACTTAATTACAACAAAAAAAAACGATTAAAAACCGATGCATTAAATAAAGCCTTAAAAGCAGTCCTAAAATAATAGGAAAATAACAGAAAATGGCATTTAATTGCATATTATTCCAAAGCCCTAAAAAATGTAAAATTACGATATTTTATTTACGACAAAAAATTATTGGCAATTATTATGGCATTTAAAAAATGGGAGCTTTACCTTAATGGAACTAAGGAACCTTTTAATATCTATTTTAATTATAAAAATCTTACTTATTTTATGATAACTTAAAATCTTAATAAACGATATAAAAATTAAATAATTTTCCTATTTAAGTTTAATTTCAAGATTTACTATATTAAAGGTAAAGAAAATATTTAAGCAAATATTTTAAGCCGAAAAGGAGATTATAATATCAAAATCCCTAAACGACATATATAGATGTTATAATTTACAAAAAAAGAAGTTTTATAGTTATATAAAATATTGAAAAAACTTATTTTTAAACTTTTGGCTTAATTTAAAAATTCCTATAATTTTGATAAGCAGAAAAAAGTTAAATAGTTAAAAGGACGATTTAAGGATTAACTGCTATACTATGGGAAAGTTTATGTTTTATAAAAACAACAAAAGCAATTTATCAAAAAATTTCATAAAAACCTATTACATGGATATTAAGGGATCTTTAAAACAACCAAACGACTTTAGGAAAAGTACGATTTCTTAGAACTTAGAAAAACCGTCGAACAAATGGTTAAAAACTATAACGTTTGTAACAAGGCTAAAGTAGCTCGTTACAAACCATACGGACTGTTATAACCTATAAAGATTCCAGACAAAACGTGGAATATTATAGCTTGGGATTTTATTACTAGCTTATTCCTGTTTAAGGACCCCGTTACCGGAATCCAGTATGACGGAATATGGGTAATCGTCGACAGACTCACCAAATATAAGTACTTCCTCCCTTTTAAAGGAAATACGATAGCAGAATAATTGGCTTACGTATTCGTAAGATATTACCTTAACAAATATGGAATCCCAGAAAGGATTATTTCAGATAAAGATAAATTGTTTACTTTCAAATTTGGTATTAGCTTTTTTAAGCAAATTAGCGTTAAACTTAAATTTTCTATAACGTATTATCTTTAAATCGATGGATAAACAGAACGGTTAAACTAGATTTTGGAATAATACTTAAGAAGTTATGTTAATTACCAGCAGGATAATTAGGTAAAATTATTCCTACTGGTACAAGTAGCTTATAATATGTCCATTAATAAGAACATGGGCATTTTACTTTATACAGCCGTATATGGACAAAACGCAGAAACTTAACGACCAGAGCAACCTTTTAGTAAAGCTCCGAAAATTACCTTGATAGCACTTAAAGCAGAAACGATGATATTTAAAATTAAGATTATTTAAGTTCGCTTTAGGATTGAGCTATAGTTTTTCCAGTAACGGATAATTTAGTATTATAACAGGAAAAGAATTAAAGGGTTAATTTTATTAAAAGGAGATAAGATTTACCTGTTACGTTAAAAATAAAACGCGACCTTTAATATTTTACAAATCAGAACTAGGAGACTTAGTGACAAACTTAATTTCAAAAAATTCGGTCCGTTTAAGATTAACGAAGTCATTTTTAAAACCAATTATCGACTGTCGTTACCCAAGATAATGAAAATATACCTTATTTTTTACGTTTCTTTATTAAAACCAGTATTTAATAACGCTCCGTTAGAGATAAACTTGGAAATCGAGGAAAGTACGGGTGAATACGAAGTCGAAAGAATATTAAATTTAAGAATAGTTAATAACAAAATTTAATATTTAGTTAAATAAAAGGATTACTTACCTAAAGACAATATTTGGGAACCTTTTAAGCATTTAACGAATGCGAAGGACCTGGTTAAGACGTTTTACCGCCAAAATCCTGACCGACCGATTTTAATACAGCCAAAATTGCAGGCGATAACGGTCCAACCCTTAGATTTAAACCTTTAGCGTTCTAGTCGAAAGAAGCAGACGCCTTTATGTTAGCGTTAATTTCCGAAGCAAGCCGCGTTTGTTTTTCCTTTATGCGCTGCTGCTTTTTTTCCATCCTTTTTTTTTCTTTTAATTAATCCAATTTATAGCTTTCTTTTAATATTTTAAGTACCATTTTTTTTAAAATATCTTCTTAACGACGTAATTGTTACAGTTTGTTTATTTTTTTTCGACATTTCTTTTTAAAACTTCCGTTATAACTTTACGAGTTTATCCTCGGCAGTACGACGCTTTTCTTGGAAACGGTTACGTTCCGACCTAATATTTTCTAAAGAAGATATAATAACAGCGTTTCCGTCGTAATGACGCTGACGACGAATGCAGTGGTAATAGTTTAATGAACCCTTTATTATGTAATACTATTCTTCTTTAAGTAATAAATAACTAGAACAGGGCAAAACCTCAAAACCGTAAATACGAATAAAGTCCGAACGGCTGTTACGGAATTAACGTTAGTTTGTACGTACCTTACGCATTTATTTTTCTACACGACCCGTTATAGTAAGCTGGCAGTTAAAGCAGAACGGTTTTAATTGGAAGTAAGAAGTTACTTACATTTTTATCTTTAAGATAAAAATTTTAAAAGGAAGAAAATAATATTACGATTTATTTGGCAATTCGTATTAAAGGAAACTTTCACAGTAAGTAGATCCTTGTCAGATTACGTAATTACGTAATTTGTCTAATTTAACAGATTAACCAAATTAAAGGATTTAGGTAATTTGGTTAAGCCAAAAAATTACAGGCATATTTATTTAATATCAGAGGAATATATAATAAACGGAACCCTTATGTAAATAGCACCCATTTAATTTCGCTTTTTAGTTATTAATCTAAGCTTTTAGTTAAAGGTACCGTTTTCCGATTGGGGGAAAAGTCCGCAAACCTTTTTAACGAACAAATTACTGAATCATTTCTCGCATTATTGTTACCTGCAAATCAAGACCCCATTTCGGATATTGCTTATACCTCCAGGTGGATGTATGACAAGTTCGTTACAGCATCGTCGCCACGGCGAAAGGCTTCCTCCATCTCCTGGACGAAGGCCACGCAGGCCGCAAGCTAGGCGCCAAAGCCGCAGTCCTTAGGTATCAGACGTGGGAGCGTCTAACGACGGTAGGCCTTTTTTTTAGCAGCAGGCTAATCCTGCGCAGGAGCCGCATAACGAGAGGAGAACAGAGCACGACGACCAGCAACCATTAACTAGTACTTACGACGGGCCACCTGGAGCCGATAAGACATCAGTAAATCACGCCCGGAATAGCAAGGAAAATAAGGCGACTTACCGTAGTAGCACCGACCTTGCCAGTTAGGCCAAACTCTGCCCGGTAAGTAAAAAGTATTCGGAAAAAGGCCTGAGCGAAACGTTACTGGGCAGTAGCGAAGAAAATACGTTGGTCAAAACCTATCCCTTAAATAAGGTTGCCGTCGTCGTCCTCGCCAAACTGGTCGAACATCTTAATCGACCACTTAATAAACTCCTAAAAGCGAAGCACGTTAAAAGCCATAACAGCAGGGCATTTTTAAAAATAACCGATATATTAATAAAAGTAAAGCGAATAAAGAACGAATCTACTTATAGGCTCGCATATATTATAACTACTAAAACAGCCAGTACACGCAAAGGAATCCGGAGATCCAAACGTACAAAAAATTTCGAAAGGAAAACCTCGATAAAAACGGAAAGCATTCTCGGCCTTGCCGAAACAAAGGCGACATACGTAAGCACCAGGCATAGGAATAACGCTATAAGGACGCGAACCATAACGGCGGTTGCGTACCTTTTTGCTTTAGTTTCAAGGAGGCATAATAATTGGTTCAGATAAAAAAACAAGGAAAAAGGACGTATAATTAAAATCCGAAAGGTGGGCGATTATAATATAATTTGATAAATACGGAAGAAGATAGTATTAGGTTTTGCGGAAAAAAGTAAAAAAAGTTAAAAGGTTAAGAAAACTGGGCGATATTTACATGCACATGTACAAAGCTAAATTAATTGTAAGGGGAAACAAACGCGAAATAAGGCGGTTGCCTAGGAATATCGTGCATACTTATAAGTACAACAAACCTTATCCCAGATGGCCCAGATTATAACAACAAAAATATATCACTTAACGATGTTATCCCCACCTATTACATACATACATACATAATGCCGGGCCGGCATTATAGAAAAGGGGGGAGATAGTTGTCACAATAGGCCTAACAGCCTGGGACTGGCACACCTTACGTAACCCACCCTCCTTGATTAAACCCCTTACTGCCTTCATTCCATATAAGGGCCCTAGGCCCCTATCTATCCTTATAGAGAGACAAAAGTCTGTTCTGTCCTAACCCGACCCCATAGGAATAAACTGGTTACACTTGACTTAAGCCCTACCGTGACAGAAAGCTCCTTTTTTCGGTTCGCGGCGTATTAGCCTTTTGGCCTTCGCCTTGTTACACGTTTAACATTCGACTATTGTTAAACCTTTTAAGCGGATTTCTTTTACATAAAACTATAACTAGGCGATTATTTCGGGCCTTAAATGTTTTAATTTTAAATGCCAAATCGTACCGTTACCGATTCGTAATAATCTCGCTATATAAAAATTAACGTTTCGTTTATAAGCTACTAAGGCTACATAAGTAATTATTACGTTAATATCTTTAATAACGAATTAATTAAACTGGTTTATTAACGTAATAACCACTTAATCGTACTTATTTCGTATAAAGTTATTAGTTTTTCTGTTATTTTACCAATACCCCTTTTTCCGGAATTGCCGGAAAGATATTAGGTTGCATGCGAAACTTTCGCAGTAAGCCACGTCGTATAAACGTAACGCTTTCGTATTATTAAAGCTTCGAAGTATTACATCAACTTTTCCGTACCCCTTAATCGGTACAAAGCTGTTACCTACGTATACCTCGTCGCTTTATACGGTTAGCCTAAATATTAAAAATTTACTAATAAGATTAAAAATATAAATTATAAACCTTAGATTCAAAATTAATAAATTTCTTAAGGAATAAAACGTAACGCTTATCGTACTGCGTTAATTAAAAATTAAAAAGTAAGCCAGAATTCGTTTTATTTTCTGTAAAAGTTAATCGGTTTTTTAAATAATTAACTTATTTATAAACTTTAATCAGCGTTTAATCTTTTTTTTTAAAAACTAATCGGAAACAATTTAATATCAAACGTATATAAATATCCTATTATTAAATCGGAATCATTTAAAAGCTTTGCCAGGAAATGTATAAAAATATTAAGGTAAAATATAATAAATACCTAAACAGGCCTTATAACGAATGCCTTATATATCGGATTCCTATCGCTTCCGTTTGCTTCCGCTTCGGTCCATTTAAAAACCTCCACGACCGCCACGTTTCGACCCGCGTCCTTAGGCCTTTTCTTACGGTAAAAGGTTTATATCCTTAATCTTTTCCTAATCAAGATTGCCCTAATCAAAAGGTTCTACGGAAATCTTTTAAAAAGTTAAAAACGTTACCTTAATATTTCGTAATATAAATAAGGGATAAGTTAACGTTTACTAATCTAAAAAGTTAGCAATTACCTTTTGGTAACTAATTATACCGTTATTAATTTCGGCTTTTTTTACTATTTAAAAGTAATTATCTAATTTTTCATAATTAAAACTAAAACTATATATAAGTCGTTAACTTATATAATCGCTATTTTCGTTTTTGGGACGCCATAACGCTATCCCTGGGCCATTATTTCCTACTACTTTACGATTTATTCGTTTAATTTTTTCGCTAACTTCGAAACTTACTTTAATTTTTCGCAGTACTTTCGTTAAGTATTATTTATAAATCTGTTATCGTATACCTTACCTAATTCAGCCAAACTGGCGTATTATTCCCTTAAGCTTTTTCCTAGGAAAAGATTTATCTCTTTAATTGCTGAAAATACCGACTTTAAAATTTATTTCGTAAGGTCGTTAATTTTCTTACAAAAATTTTCGTACTTCCGATTTTCGTAAGTATATATCGCGAAATTTTAAATATAAGCTTATTTACTTTTTATTATTATCTTAAGCAAACTTATTAAATAACCCATATAATCGACTTTTTCGGTTTATATAATTCCTTCGGAAAAGAAACTAACTATTCGTATCGTTACTTAACGAAATCGTCTTTTCGGATAAAAGGTTATATCGGGTTTCGTAAGTTCGACAGGCCATACGTTATTTTAATTAGAGTCGATATAACGCCAAATACCAAGCGCGTACGTTCTGGATTGGAATTCGCCTTTAAATCGGTCCTAGTCCTTAGGTCCTTTATAGATAACGGAGGACGTCGACGGTACGGTCGCCATTATAGATAATGGGGTATATAGGTAATTGCTATTAATGTACAGCCTATATCGTTTTAGCAGCAGCTGATTAATTAATAATAACGCGAATTGAGCGAATGAAACTTTTAATTGTTAAATATAGGGGATATCAGTTGCGTTGTATTAGATGACTAGTTGCAGACGCTCTAAAACGCGCACTCCTCTTTTTATGGAGTCTAGTCACGGAACCTATATGTTCCGATCAGAGGGAGCCATTCCGTATATGGAGTGCTAGTGCAACCCCTGCTAGCTGACAGTAATCATGTCCCGAATCTGCTCGTACTGAGTGCAGAGTTCGGCACGATACTGTGAGTAACCTAAAGCACCTTAGAACCGATCAACGATGGAGAGCCAGTCTGTGCGGCGCATGAAAGCTCTACAGTATGCAGGGGTATTTTTTCTGAGTTGCCTTCACAGGCCCACTATTTGCCATCAAACGTTACGAAGTAAAATGCCCCTATAAGTTATCGAGAGTATGACATAATCAACCCGTCTAAAATCTGGCAAGACCGGTAAGCATTGGCAAATTGATATTAACACCTAATTATTCCTACTCTAGCCTCTAATAGCAGCGAGTGGGCCTGTAGGGACAACTAATAGAAAATGCCTCTGCGTACAAACTCATAGGGGTATATTTAGTTACACCCACCCGCCCACTATTTCTAAAAACGGCTAGGATGTAGCTTTCTATATAAATTGTATAAAAAATAAGATTAAAGCAACAATAACAATCATTGTCAGCTTTATCCACTTACTATTTGATGATAACTAACGCGATTTTAAGGCAGTTAAAGTTATTTACGCATTTTTAATAGATATTAAGGCCTAGCTTAAAATATATCAAAAAAATAACGGCTTCTACTTTCTTCGCTGCTACTTCAAGCTACCGAACGCCTTTAACAACGTCAACAACAGCTTCGAATTCTGGGCCTCTTTTTCGAAAGCTCCTTGTCGAACGTGATCCTAATATCAAGAATAGCTCGAAAGCTTTACGAGGTTCTTAGGAATCTTACGAAAGACGAAATATATAAAATATAGGTGTTAAAAAAAGCAAGTTCTAGATTTAATATAGTTGAAATTTGCAGAGATAACGAATATTAATACGCGGCAGGCCCAGTTGGCTTTTATAACTCAGTTAATACTTTAATATTAAAGTTTTAAGTGTTTATTAAAAATCTTTCGCCATTACAAATCTAGAATTTATTTTTTTTCTCCTTAAATATTGGCCTTACTAAAAGCTTTTATAAACTAACTTTCGATACCTTAACTTAGAGCTTAATTGTATAAGAAGAATGGTATTTGTTATACACGCATAGATCAATTAAAGCCCTGCGTCCAGCTATTTCTCACTATAATATACGCTTTTTACTTTATTATAATAATTAAAAATAAATTAGTAAAAATATCGAGATGATTTCTTAATATAAAATATTACGTATGTTATTTATTTTTGATGTTAACTTTCTTTTTAACTAACTATAGTATTTTCGACTAGTAAGTAAGGCTTTATAGAACTAAAATATTAATTTATTCTAACTGTAAAAACTATTAGTCAGCCATTGTATTCGAAGATATTAGGTATAGTATCTATTATACAAATTATATCGTGTAATAATTTTCTGTATATTTAGCTCAACTTGAAAAGTAAGGCTTCAACCTATTCGATTTTGCATTAATTTCGTAAAATAGACCAAAAAATTTTTTAATTAAAATAAATTATCCCTGTATAAAGAACATGTTAATTAATAAATTAGTTAAAATTTTATTACGTAAACTTTTAAAGTATTTTTAAAAAGTACCTAAAATTAATAAATATTACAGAAGCCCTCGATCGGTGGAAGAGTAACTTGCGAATAATTTTATAAGGGGAATTGGCTGGTTAAGAGGATTTAATCGCCGGTGGATTACCTTATCAAGATTAGACCCTACTTTGAGGTTGTGGCTGTACCTGCGACGCAGTTACGGCTAGGGCTTTTCAAAAACCTGTAGCTCCAAGTACCGACCCACAAAAAGACCCACAAAAAACACAAACCTCAAAATTAGGCCTGATGTTAAGTTGTGATTTTTTGGCTCCGTTACGTACGCTCTTATATAAATTTTCGAAAATCTAACTTGGAAACTGGCAAATAGAAACATAATAAAAATAAATAGAAAATAATAAAAGACGTTATCATATATTACCTTAAAAAGGCTTCTTAACTATAGATATAACTTTTTAATCGGGGCTAATTTTAGCGAAAATATTAAAGAAACAAATTAAAATTTCTGTTTTACATACCCCTCCTAATCGCAACGCTCTTATGGCTAGAGTCTATGGCAGAATGTTACGACCGGTAATTATTGCGTCGCAGCAAAAAGGGCGTTTCGGATTCAATTAACCTCAACCTTTTCATAACTACGACGCAACAACCACAATCCGTTCGGCCGAGAAAATCGATATACGGACTTTCCCCATACAGAATATACTAAAGAAGCCCGGTACACGATAGTACGACCGGTAGTTGTTGCGTCGCAACGATAAAAGCGTTACGGTCGTCCATTTTCCAGGTCTGAACTTATCCGTATTTGGCTGCAATTGTTACCCGAAAAAATTAAAAAAAATTCTTATATGCATATTAGCTTATATTCAACGCGTATATAAAGTTACATACTTATCAGCCTTAATTTGAATACGTAACAATTTTTCTTAATTTGAATCTTTGGATTTTTTAAAGTTTGGAGGGAAAGTTAATGATTTTGGTGGCGACGTACGAAACGGACCCTTTTTTCGCACAACTAGATCTCAGGCCTCGCTGGCTCATTACGGGGATTTGGGATTTGATTGGTTAATTTTAGCGTAATACAACAGTACATTAGATTAAGAGCCAGCGAGGCCTGAGCTAGCTGATGTAACCGGAGGAGAAGTAAAATGGAAAGCTATGGCTTTAGGAAGCGATGAAGTGTGATGATTAATACCGTGATTGCGTTAAGGCGTTAAGGGGTTATGTCAGCTAGCAGGGGGTGCGGCTAGCCCCCATATACGGAAAAACTCCCTCTGATCGGAACTTATATGTTCCGTGGCTAGATTCCATAAAAACAGCAGTGCACGTTCCAGAGCATCTGCAGCTAGTCATACAATACAATACAATACAATTGATGTCCCCTATATCTGACAAAAATGTATGATACATACAGAAACGCTAGTGGAGAGGATAGGCCGAGATGCTCGTTTAGGTTTAGCAGGATGAGACATGACGTCAATTACAGAGGCCACGCCTGAGTCGTGTCACTATGGGGCATTTTAAACATATTTTGTCTACAAATGAGTGTTGTAAACTCAAGACTTGCCTGTCTCATATCTCTAGAAAACAATATCTTCACGCTAGATGTTTCAAATTGGTAAAATCGACTCCCACTCTGTAGGTAATGGCTCCCAAACGTGCGGTGAGCAACAGGGGTGGATCCCGGGCCGGCAAGAAGGCCAAGATCTCGAGCGACGGACCGGGCCCCGCCGAGAAGCAAGCGATGGACCGCCGTGTCTGGCTCCGCCAGCGCCGATGCCGGTTACAAGACCACTTGGGAGCATTCGGACGGGTGTCATTCCTACATAACCGTCTGCTGCCCACCGATGCTACTAGTCGGGGGCAATAGTGATGAAGGCGAAAGCGATGAAGAAACGAAGAACCAGAACCGGGAGGAAGCGATTCCGAAAGCGAAGGAGAATCGAGTCCCGAAGGACGCCGGATGGATCTAGATGCCCCAATAAGAACTGCATCTGCTTCATATCCGCCGAGGGAAACCCCGACCACCCCTGGCTCGCCAGGTCGGCTATCAAAAGTTTCACACGCAGGAGATTCACTTCTTTCGGCGTGACTCCGACTACTTCGGCATAATCGAGTGCACCGAGTTCCCTGGGTACGACGGCCTCGAGAGCATGCACAACTTGTTCCTCGACTTCAACCAGGCGGCCGGACGCGGCTGGCGGGAGCAGTGGGCCGTCTGCGAGGGTGTGGCGCTTTTGCTGCTCCATCCCGAGGGCTGCATGCTGGCAATTTGATTGGTGACGCTGAGACTGTCTCCGCCACGATCGCCTCGTCGGACCCATGTTCCTCTCCATTCCAGCTCAGCTCGCCGACCAGGATCCCGTTGCAGATTTCAACGAGATGAAAGTCTCGGCTGCGTCGTGTCTAAATACATAAAGCTAGTTGCCATTTTTCGTCACTACCGTGCCCCCAATCCCGGCAGAAACAGGGGTTCCAAGAAGAGCCTCAACTCGGACTACTTCGATGATGCCATCTTGTCTTACCCCAACCAACGGGACGTCACCTTACCACGCCTCGAGGACAACGGGGGGATCACTGCGAATATAGACGGGCAAGTGGAGCTGTCCAAGAAGGGTGTCCCTGATCCATGGGGCTGGAAAGCCGAACCAAAAGACACGAGAGAAGTTATGGCGGTCTCCTCGGCTTCATGGCTGAAAGGAGAGTTCTCGCACCGGGGAGATTTCGTAGACATCACGTCGTGGACGAGGCTGAGCCCAAGTCAAAGCATTACAACAACCAAGACCCATTAAGCGAGAAGGATATAGGTGCCCTCAAGCAAGGCATGATGATAGAGATGGCATAAGATCTGTTGAAATATCGAGCGAGCCATAATTCCTGGTAACTCCACTTTTGTCGAATTCTATCAAAATCCGCTCACGCTAACCTAGTTGCGAGAAGCCTATGTACGATACTAAATACAAGATATGTCGAATAGAACAAACCCTCTTTCCTCCCTGTGTAGATGGTCGATCAGAGGAACAAGAAATTATTAATTCAAAGACTTCGTAAATAGAGCAGATGAACAGTATAGTCTTCACAATAACTTCAAGTGGTTTCTCGCACCTTTAACGATGATGGCTTGCTGAATGAACCGCACTTGGCGTCACTTCCGATCCCTTTCGTTCCTTTTAGAGTAGGTAGTTGTGTTGTGCGTGGCTGGTACTAACTACAACATGCTTTGAATCTGAATTCCGCCACTAAACAACTGAAAAGAAACACCACGTACGTTGATTACCCAACTCCTAAGATAGACTGGTGTACACCTTTCACATCCCAGGGTGAGGTCAGTCTCACCATCAATGTGTTAGGGAAGGTAGAACATTGCAACAACCGGACAAGGTAGGCATTGAAAGGCAGGTCTGTAAGACTTTGCAAGTGTTGCGGATATGACAAGGATAGGGTCAGACTGTCTCACTTCGTCCTTTGTTTATCATGTTGCTTGTTCGGAACTTAGCGCATGTAATCGACAGAGGATCGAAATCATCATCCGATGACTCGGAACGGATTAGACAAAGACTTAAAGGTAAGCCAACGTCCGTATCCAGCGGTGCTTGAGACATTGGCCCCAACTATTCGTAGTCTCAACTTCAGAACTGTTTTACAGGCGCAGTTGTGATTAGGGGTCGCACAGATTCCCCGCATAGTCCCTGCATATTCCTTCAATACTCTACATGATGTCAGAGTCGAGCGAAGCGGCCGTTGAGCAGCAAGAATACTATGACCCGCCTTTAGAGTTCGAAGAAGTCGAGGATTTCCGGAAATACAACCAGGGCGGGTTCCACCCGGTCGATATCGGCGACCTTCTCAATGGCAGGTTCGAGGTGGTCCATAAGCTGGGTTGCGGGGGTTTTGGGATAGTCTGGCTGTGCCTGGATAGGGACCTCAACAAGTGGCGGGCCGTGAAGATATTGACTGCCGACCATTCTGGGCGTGGCACGAACAGGGAAATGCGGGTGCTGAGACATCTGCATGATCAATCCTCTAGAGAAGAGCTGGAGAAAAATCATATCGTCTTCCCGCTCGAGCACTTCTATGTCAGCGGGCCCAATGGTCGGCATCTCTGCTTCGTCCTGCCCGTCTGTGGCTGTCGCGTATCGACATGGTGCTTGTATCAGGATTCCGAAAAGGGGAGCACAGCAGCAGCCTCAAGGGATATATGTCGTCAGCTTGCGAAAGGCATTCGATTTCTTCACGGTAAAGGAATAGTCCACGCAGATATCAGGCCAGCAAACATTTTAATGAGGTTGAAAGGGATCGATGACCTCACAAGGGACCAGATGAATGAACTGCTAGGCGAACCCGAGACAGTGCCCATAGAGACAATATCGGGTTCCGATCCTCACCCTCGCGCCCCCCAGTTTTGCGTCAAGAATGTCGGGGAGTACTGGTGCGAGAGTTTACTTACTCCAGAAGTAGCGATTATCGATTTCGGAGAGTCGTTCCACGCTCAGTCTTCAAGAGGATCCTGGGGCATTCCCTTTACGTATGCGGCGCCGGAGATATTGTTCCCGAAGACAGTAGAGGCAACCGGATTTGACAGCGACGTGTGGGCTCTGGCATGTACAATGTTCGAAATAAAAACCGGCAAATCTTTGTTCCACGCGGGCAGTAGCCTACGATCTCTTGTCAGAGATTTCGAGCTGCTCCTTGGACCCTTGCCGGAGCCGTACAGGAGTGCCTGGAACGCCCCAGAACAACAGGGCCCTGGCGGCAGCGTGGCGACTGGAGGAAGCAAGTTGGGAGATGAGGACACAGTTTCAGGATCCACATATCCTACAGCCTGGGAACCTGCTTCTCTTTTAAAGCGGAAGGCGGAGATCCTCGCTGGTACTGGATGCGCAGATGTCCTCGAGGGGAAATTATTACAAGAGCGAATTGTACGCCGCCCAATTAGCCCCGAGGACTCCAAAATGGAAACCATTAAGTACAGGTTCCCTCGCGGCGAAGCACTTCTGTTAGCTAATTTGCTGTGCGGGATGCTGAAGTATGACCCCGGTGAGCGAATGACCCTGGAAGCTATCTGTCGTCATCCATGGCTAGGTGACAGAAGCAGACTTCAAAAGGTGTACGAGAGACTCAAGACAGGAGCTTCGATCGTGTTGGGGAGGAGGTTTGCCCCGGTCTTCGTTCTGTCTTTGATGGTTGTCTCGGCGACTTTGCTTGATAGGACTCGGTCAAGTCAGGACGGTTCTGGCAATGAGTTCTGCCCGGCCGGGCATCTCATCAACACACATGCTATGCAGGTCACTCTCATGCAATGAATATGTAAGCATCCCGTTCGCCACTCATCAATAGGCTGGAAGATGGCGCGAATGAGCTGGCGGCATGTGGTAGTTTGGCCTGGAAAACACGTTTGGTTTGAACTTGTTTAGGTAATTATTCTCGGCATCGGTAGTTTGCAAACACGTCCATCAATCTCAAGTTTTATGAATATCAGATATCAAACTACACTGTGAATTTGATTCAACAGAATGTCGAGATGGTAAAGTCTACTGGCCTAATATTTAACGAGCAATATCACACGAATCCCCATTCTAGACTCCTATTCTGACGACTTAACACGACCCCCCTTAGTTACTGCTATTGTGAGGTGGATGACTGGCCCACGATCTTGCCAGAATATGTGATACTGATCTCAATGACGAACTCCCTTTCTCGCGTCACCGGAAGCGGCTCGGGCAATAGACATAGTCTTCCCATTCAAAGGGAAGTCTCTGGCATCATGGGCCCTTTCTGTGAAAGACTGCTGATGTTAGGTTACTCTCATCCTTTGTGATACTTTCCCCCTTTGTAAAGAATGATCCTATGCCCAAACGCTTCACTGCGTTGACGATGGCACACCCAGCTTGCTGCATCCGCTTGGGCCCCCTACGTTGGCTCGAAACTGGATAGTTCGCAACAGTACAAGAAGAACCAAAGTGCAATGACTTCTTATAGTCTATCGCATTACAGACCACCCAGCGGTGGGATTGTCTGGGTGAAGAGCATGAAGCTCGGGAAGGGGACGAAGCACACCCCGGCCATCTGGCAGAGAATTCAAAACTCCGAGAGGAGTACGGGAGATGGGACGCCTCAGAATCCGTCTGTGAGTTTTCAGCCGGGCCCGTCCACTCCCCTGAGAATTGCAGGTCGAAGACACTCTGACCCGAACATATTCGTAGGTGTGTTGGCTTAAGGAACCCCCTGAAGACGAGATAGCAGAGGCAACGGAACAGCTCGTACGCGAGGAGGCCGTGAAATTCAGATGCGGGATCACGGATATCTGGCTTTTGTAAGAGCAGCTAACTATGTCTTGTTACCTACAACTGAGGGGATACCTGTTCATGTATTATGCTAGAATGGATGGCCACTCCCGGACCACGGCCGGCCACACTGCCGACGGCCGACGGGACATGGTCAATGACGACTGCCATATGACAGTCCGGATGGGAACCGCGCATGACACTGAGAATCTCCACGGTCACTTGTACTTCGTTACGGACGATGGCACGGACACCGGGAGACCAGTTAGGATCATGACTGACGATGAGAGAACATGGGTCGGGGCGTCTGCCCGGATGCTCTGGATATGGGGACCGTATCCCAAGGAGGATTTATCTCCAAACAACTACTGGCCTCGCGCAGGATTCTCTCATCCAAGACCACCTTTCACCGCGAAGCCCGGCAGGAAAGCTGGCCAGAAGTAGTTTTCAAGGCGCAGTTCTAGTATCACAGGCCAAGCTGGCCGAGGTCTGGGTTACTGCATGTCAGAACCAACCTACGTTATATAGTTATATTTAACTGTCTATGTTGAAGAGTCGAAGCATCGGCAGTCTGAGCACCCTGATATAGCCATAATACATAATATTCAATAGCACGAATCCATACTGTTATGCACTTAAGGGCTCGGGGAAAATATGACCGAATGCCGTAATTCGGGACGGTAGGTCCAAGAAATATTACGATTGGGTAGTGAACCCCCCTGAACAAGGTATAACCAAAGTTGCATACTATATGCGTATGCCAGGGCGCGTCACCGTTTCGTAGACATCCCAACGCCATTGCGAAATAGGGTGTGATACGCCCGTTATAGCATATTTTTGCACGAGGAAGGAATGATACGCGATCCTAGCGCCCCATCCGACCCTGAAGATATTCGCCAACCTCTATACACAGTATTTCGCCATAACCATCCACGATGGCGTGATCGTGTAATATCTCCCTCCTTCCATAGAGCCCCTCAATCGACTCTATGGGCTCCGCAAGAGCCATGGAGACTGCACGCGTGTACACCGCAAGATGTTTCCCTGGTACCCGAGCCGAAGGGTTCGAGAATGCCTAACAGGTGGATCGAAGGCGCGGGTATTAGGTGGTCGGGACAGTATCTTCGACTCTGGTTGGAGGATGGGCACACTATGGCCTCTCTAGAGGGACGCTACTGCCTCACATACGCCACCTATATGGATAGGCTCGACGAGGAGCCCAGACCCGTGGCGCATACCTGGCTATACGAAAAGCCAAGGCGACTCTTCGTAGCGGACACCATCTACGTCTACGATTATGAAACCCCCCAGGCGGTCCTCCTGTTTTTTTCCTGTATCTAGCACAGGCAGTAGCAGGACTAGAGGAATGGGAGGATCGCGAGATGGCGTGTCCAAGTCCAGGAGTGGGAATATGTTAACGGGCGGTGATGTTCTCATGGGCCTGGTTCGGTTATTCGCACGTTACCTTGGAAATATAGGAGGGCTTCACATCTCACGCCGACAGTATCATCCTTTAGGGGATCCTTATAGGGCTAGGTGGCTAGCAGGAGTCGAGAGACCTCATCGATAGAGGCACTCTTCTGTCTGTAGCTAGCTAGTTAATTGTCACGGAAAAGGGCCCCCCTATAGAGCCCACTGGAGCTTCAGGGATCATTCGGAACAACGTTGATCCCCTCCGAAGCCCTATATCAGTGGATCACTCACAACTAGTGGGATCACCGGTTTTCTAGCTTTCTAGCGATCAATATCAATATCCTCAAGAGCTGTGCAGCTGCTCCATAGTAAGTGTGACGCTAATTAAGCGGGGCAATGGTCTCGGTCCCTCAGGCGGGACAGATGACGGCGACGATGGAAACGGCGCATCGACACCTAGAAACAAACAGTGCATGCCCGTTGTCCTGCACGCTTCGCGGATGTACGGTTGAATAAGTAATCAATCATGGTGGACATTTTGGCATATTCCCTCCAGAGGTAATATCTTGTCGGCAATTGGAGCTTTCAGGTGTTGCAGGCAGGTAGGCTCTGTTTGGCCCAGGGCAGAATTCTGCTGCCTGGGACAGTATTCTGCTGCCTGGGACAGCCCCTGTTTAACGTACGGACGGTCCTTTGTTAAGCAATCGTGTATATAAGGGTGAATGCCCGCGGACTAGATTTGTCCTTTCCTAGAACAACTCAGAGAACGCATAAAGAGTTACGCCAGATTTCTGCATTCGATCACTGTGACTGCTGACATGTCTAATAGTTTAGCTAATGATACACGTATACCCGATTATATCCCGCCATCGATGCATTGCAAGCGCACTAACCTGCCCAGATGAATTATATGCCCATGCACGCATATCTCAACCGACCGACGATGCATCCATCCAAGAACTCGTTGATCCATCCCGCCGTCGGTCCGTCTTCTCATCCGTCGAGTCAGATCGATCCCGTCCGTCCGTTATTTATGCAGTTCACCTCGTCGATCTCGGCTTGGAGGCCACGCCGATGGCCTCGACCCGGAACCCCAGCTCGCTGAGGGCGGCGACGTCGACCGTGTTCCGCCCGTCGAACACGTGCATCGGCTTCTCCATCAGCTGGCTTATCCGCTTCCAGTCGAGCTTCTCCTGCCTCGACGGCGACGCCGACGGCTTCGCGGTCGCCGGGAGGTCCGACACGGAGCTGCTGGCCGAGACGGCCCCGTCGGCCGACTTGCCGTTGGTGGCGGCCGCGGCGACAAGCCGGCCGTTGCGCTGCTGTACGGGCGCGTTGCCGCCCTTGGGCGGCTTGTTGCTGAACATGTCCCACTCGGTGAGGATAATGACGGCGTGGGCGTCGCGGCAGGCGTCGTAGGGGTCCTCCGAGACGGTGACGCGCGGATCGTCGAGGGCGGTCTGCAGGTCCGCGTAGATCTGCTCCCGCCGGACCTTGGGGTCGAAGATGTGGATGGTGGCGTTCTCGGCGAGCAGCCGCTGGGTCACGCTGATGGCCGGGGACTCTCGGGTGTCCCCCGTGTCCTTCTTGTATGCAAAGCCCAGGATCGCCAACTTCTTGTTGGACAGGGTGCTGTGCATCGTATGGACGATCCGCTTCACGAAGCGCGCCATCTGGTACTCGTTGACCTCGACGACGGCCTTCCAGTACGCCGCCACCTCGGGCAGGTTCAGGGTCTCGGAGATGTAGACCAGGTTCAGGATATCTTTCCTGAAGCAGCTTCCGCCGAAACCCACCGACGCGTTCATCATCTTGGGCCCAATGCGGGTGTCGAGGCCGACGGCGTAGGACACATCCTGGATGTTAGCCGAGACGGCCTCGCATATGGAGGAGAGAGCGTTAATGCTAGAAATGCGCTGGGCAAGCATGGCATTGGCCGCGAGCTTAGACAATTCCGACGACCACAGGTTCATGGTGATGAGCTTTTCCCGCGGAATCCAGTTGGCGTAGACGTCGCAGAGAGCTTCCGCGGCGGCATATCCGGACTCGGTCTCCAGACAGCCAATCAGGATCCGGTCCGGGTGTAGGAGGTTGGTAACGGCGGTCCCTTCGGCCAAGAATTCGGGGTTGGACAGGACCTCAAATTTCGCACCGGGCCGGGCGTTGGCGGCCAGGATTTCCCTCATGGCATCCGCCGTCCCGACCGGAACCGTGCTCTTCTCTACGACGATGGTCTCTCCCCGGGCCGCCTTGGCCACGCGGCGCGTGGCAGATTCCAGCCATCCAAGGTCGGAGGCCTTGCCCGCCCCCAGACCTGTCTTCTTGGTCGGGGTGTTGACGCCAATGAAGATGATATCGGCCTCGGCGATCTTCTCATCTATGGCGGTGGAGAAAACAAGGTTTGGCTTTCGGTCTCCGGTGCCATCTCGGGCGGGCTGAACCAGCTGGAAAAGGTTCGGCTCGTAGACCGGTAGGTTATCAGAATTCCACGCCTCGATACGGCGCGCATCAATATCAACCACCGTCACCATCAATTGCGGCGCCTTATTCGCGATGACAGCCGCGCTTGGTCCGCCCTGCGGCATGAACGTGTCAGCTGAGGTCCTCGGGAACGCGCGTGCCCTATCACTTCAGATTGCGGGGGGGAAAGATAGGCAAGTATATGGCGATTCGATAACGATACGAGTCGCATCGCGCCCCGTCGCATAAAGTGAGGCCGGAATCTGCAAATGCTGTAGCACATACCACATATCCACCACCGATGCAGCAGATGTTCTTGATCTCCCTCTTGCGCTTCAGATCGGACTGCGTCATGGCTGCTTCTCTTTGGGCCCTTTTCTTCTCGGTTTTTGTCTCTTCCCTTTTCCGAATGTGCGGGATGCCGTGTCACCTCCCTACGTATGCTCTGAGTCGGGGCCCGGCGAGAGAATGTTGAACGGACTTCGAGAAGTGAATGATAGACTAGTAATCGACGAAACTTAACAAACCCATCATCCGTTTCCGAGGCCGGGAAGAGCACCCAGAAATGCAGTCAAAAGTGGGCATTGGGAAATGCACATACAAATGCGCCAAGTCGCGTAGTGAACTTATCGCCGGACAGGGGGTGGAGAGGTACTTTGTAGTAGTGAGTGTGGTCGCTACTACGGTATCTGGGACGTCTCGCGTAGAGATCGCCAGTCAGCACCGTTGTCAGTCAGGTATGGATAACTAACTTCGCTGACCCTCCTGGTTAGGCGGTATAGTAGGTTTGGTAGGGGTTGTTTTGAACATGCCAGCCATAGTAAGGCGTACTATCGGGTAGTGTACATGGGTTCTAGGACTACAACGTGGACCTTGCAAAGGGGCCCCTTCGTAGCCTCCTGCTATGTTGGGAATCCCCTGGACTAAAACACCGGGAACCCAGAGGGAATACAAAAGGTAGGAGATGACGCCAAGAGTCTAGGGCTGGGGTCTGTCTAGAGACACGTAGCGAGTAAGGATCAAGTGTCCCAGAGGGTGAGATATTGGTCTGAAGGTGCACTAATCTAAGACCACAAAGGGGCGTAATAAAAGGGGTCCGGGGGGAAGTTATGTAGCATCGGAGATAGTAAGAAGCGAATGCGAAATGCAATGCGCTGTCGGGCAGGAAGGAACTGGTGGATTGCAAAATGCCATCTCTCTCTGTCCGGACAGTATGGAACCGATAATGGTTTCCAGGTTTAACTATATCCTAGGTACCCTGTAAGCGACCGTTCGCATGTTTGGATTTGGGATGGCATATGACATAACAAAGGCCAGAGAGGCGCTTGGCGGCTGTAAGATATGTCGTGGCAGGATGGGACAGACAGACAGACGGACAGGTCAGATTCCCAACTTCCAAGCTGAGCCTTCCTGTGAGGTGGACATAGCCGGCTCCTTTTCTCGGATGTTGGTGATGCAAAAAATTGGGGTGCCCGGCTGAGACGGGGGAATGAGTTTCTGGCGCATTCGCGGTTAAGCGGCAAGTTAGAGTGATACATGTGCCACCCAATCTCAGCCCATGGGAGAAGCTGCCAAGAGCTTGCCAAGCCACGCCAAGTAATACCGGGCACTCCCTTTTATATAGTATACCGTGTAGGTATTTTGACGCTGGGTAGTATGGCCTCATCCTATCTTTTGTTCATCTTACCTTCTGGCACATGTACTTTAACTTTGCATAAGAGCCGGGCCAAGTTGGCCGAGCAGGCATAAGGTAAGGCTAACCTGGATGTACCTGCTCCACTGATAAGTCGTCGGCTGCATCCTGAAAGAGTTTCTGCTTAGTTGTCGGAGGAAGCAGTTTAGGTACTGTACACTTCGAAGGGATGTCTCTCTCGGGCGTTGGCAGTTCGTTTGAGGCTATGGACTAGTACATAGGGAGACGTTGGAGGCGGCTTGGATCTACATGTGACCTGCATTCAGCTTGCACCGTAACGAGGAATGATAATGTACAATGATAAGCAGCCTCTTCCATCTCGGTGCGCCTCGCAAGAAACCCGGCAGCTCGGAAAATCTCGAATTCCTGAGCCATCGCGGTCCACGGTGTGTGCTAAGGCCTTCAGTGCGCCCAGATCTTGTAGCGAGGTGTTTATAATATGTAACGTATTGAGCCGTCCAACCCGATGTGGACGTCATTCAGATTGCAGCCGGTAAGTGGATCGTAGATTTACATGCATGCCTCATTCGTCTGGAGAAGCTGCAGCGGCAACGCCAAGGAGTGTGCCAGTTAGTACCTTTCTATCTTAAGTATCTAGGCCTATAATACTTCCATTTCTACCAGTGCCGTAAAATCCTACCGCGATATCCACATCCCATCCCGTTTCACATATCTCGCTGAGAGGAACTCCAGCTGAAATTCCCCTGCGATTGGTTTGTTCTGCGTGCTAATCCTACCAAGACCTGCTAACCAGACGCCCGTCAGACCACCGTTATTATCCCTTTTGTCGTTGTAGCGTAGGTACATACTTTCCTAGTACCTTGTGACATATGTACCCGTGAGGAGTACTCTGTCTGGTCTGAGATCTTTGTATGTGGTAATAATATTTCAGGTTGAGAGTCGTTGTTCAGACAGATTCGTTACATTTTTATTTTGTTTTGTCTTGTCCATCATCTTGAAGTCATTCACCTCATTCATCACTTGTCATAGTCTTGGAAACTCACCCCCCATTCTATTTTCTTTTCCACCTGGGTTAGCTGGAAACACAATATCCTTTGCGTTTCGTGTACAATACCTACCTGCTTCTTAGCAAACTACCGCGTATTATATTATTTAGTACCATTCGCTGACGACCCATTGCTGCTGTTGTTCTGACCATCCTTCTTATCTTGCAGCACGCATAGATTTTCGGCTGCGACATTCCATTCGCCCCCAACCCTACTGTTACCTCTGTATACTTTTAGAATAAATCGAGGAGACAGCCCTCTCGCGTTACATGATCCGTTGGGAAGAAATCTAAGTTGGACAGTTTTTGGAGTAATTTAGTGCACGGGCGGTTACAGGTTGGATTTGGGTCCCCGGCCGGTAAAAGAGAGTTTGGTTCAGTGGTGGACGGCTTTCATCCCAATGTCAACCTTGGTTAATGGGTCGCATGACCACGATGATGCCTTCGGAAAAGATGCAGACCAGGTGAGGCATGATAGTCTGGACGCGGATACCACAGAGCAGGCCGGTCTACTCTCGGGGCATGAAGGCGATGTCGACCTTGAGAAAGGCGCGGTTCAACAGACACCGGCCACCCCGCCTCAGAACCACGAAGATACCGTGTCGACAAGGAAGAAGCTCATATACCTCGCCGGCTACTTCGTATGCAACATAGGTTTGACCATCTACAACAAGGCCATTCTAGGATCGGTGCGTCCTACCCCCTCTCAAGATCCCCCCGATATCGCGACCTTCCCGCAGGCGCTTGCTAACCCTTCGTTCCCCCATTAATAGTTCCGCTTTCCTTGGTTATTGACTGCCTTACATGCCGGCTGCTCGTCCGTCGGCTGTACAGTGATGTTACAGCTCGGTCATTACCATGCTGCGAAGCTCACCCGGCGAGAGAACCTCGCGCTCGTGGCGTTCTCTTTCCTGTTCACCATCAACATCGCCATCTCCAATGTCTCACTGTAAGTTTCCCCTCGAAATCTTCCGGACCGCCGCAGTCCTTCACCCAAATCGCCTCTCTACGGCTGGCACTGCTGACAACCGCCGCAGGGCTATGGTATCCGTGCCCTTCCACCAAGTCGTACGTTCGACGACACCTCTCTTTACCACCTTCTTGTTCCGCGTACTGTTCAACCGAACCTTCTCGACGGAAACATACCTATCGCTCGTACCCATCATCTTCGGAGTAACGATCGCGACGTATGGCGACTTCACCTTCACAGACCTAGGCTTCATCTTGACGTTCTTGGGCGTCATCCTGGCGGCCTTCAAAACAATCGTGACAAACAGGATGATGACCGGTTCTCTGGCTCTGTCGTTCTGGGAGATCCTGCGCCGCATGTCACCACTGGCCTGTCTGCAGTCTATTCTATACGCGCTGTTTACCGGTGAGCTGGCCGCGTTCCGCGACTTTCTGAGAGATGAACTGTTTGCGGGCACGGCGAGATTCTCGCCGCTGGGGTTCCTGTTCGTCATGCTCGGCAACGGTGCGCTTGCCTTTGCCCTGAACGTCTCTAGCTTCAGCACCAACAAGGTTGCCGGTGCTCTAACAATGACCGTCTGCGCTAACATCAAACAATGTCTGACTATCGTCCTCGGCGGCATTCTGTTTGACGTGCACCTTAGCGCTCTAAACATGTGGGGAATTGTCATTACAGTCCTTGGCGGCGCTGCATACTCGTTCGTGGAGCTCGACAGCAAAAAGAAGAACAAGGCTAGAGCCGCCGCGGCAACGGCCGAAGCGAGCCGAGAAGCTTCTGTGGCGTCGCGCACGTGAGAGCATTGGGGGGCGATCCATTGCATGCATTGATTGTTTCTGGTCTTTTTGCATAGCCGAAGAGCGACGCGCAAAAAGGGGACATGTACATATTTGACCATAGCCCTTGTCATAATACATACATAGAGACTGGCATATCCCCTGGACGGGCCGGGGGCCGGACCGGCCGGAGCCGGAGCCGGAGCTTTAGCTTTTGGGGGGCGGCCGACACGGTATATAAGAAGTACTTCGTCACGACATCCTGATAGTTCAACTATTAATAGCATTATTCTACGAGTAATTCGGATTCCACATCATTTATTCGGGCGTCTTAATACGTCGCTTAAGATATACAATCTTGCGTTGACGACGAACAGCTTTGTTCCGTGAGGTACTTAAGGTAAAAGTAGTCTGGGTGTAACTCGTAGAGGCTGTAGAGAACGATTACTTAGCCTTTACGGGGCGTCTCGTTGGGGCCGCACAAGGCTTGACGGGCACCGAAGTCTACTGCCCAGGGAGACACTGGGGTTATCGGATACGTCTTGGAAGGTTTATCTCCAGGTAGGTACCTGGCAATTATTAGTCCAATATCCGGGAGATCCGGGCGGCACGAGCAATGTCAAGGCAGCACCACCGCCGCACCATCTGCACCACACCAATAAATATATCGATAGATAGGTAGATAGCCCGAGACGAGATGGAATTAGAAACGAACCCTTGTATGCCTAACTGACCTAAGTCGTCGCGGAAGGTGATGTTTTTCTCTCCGACCGGTCGACTTATCAGGGATTCCGTGGACGCGGTGGGTATTGTAAGTAGGGTACACCCGTGTCGATAGATATTGGTGATGAATACAGTTTCGTTAGTTGTTCGCATGCGTACACGGACTGACTGTGTACATACAACTCGGATCCGGCATGCGGTCACACTAGATAAGACCAGCCATCCGGTTAAGTCCCCGTAGAATCTTGGGCGCGCCCCCTTCACGTAGGTATTTAATGGGATCGATAGGTAGACTTCCCGCCGCCCGCCTACCCCAACCCAAACCAACCCGGTACGAGACGCGCTCGGTCTGCTCGCTGTCTTGGAAAGGTGATCTCGGATTAACTAAGCTCTACCGTACACAGACAGGGGTATGTACGCGTTTTGTACGTGTAAATATGTAATATACGATCCGTTCCCCTACCTATCGACCACGCGCACACGCACTCCCGGCCGAAACGCACTCTCGGCCGAACCGCCCCGTCCCTTACTTCCATACAAGCAAGCTGGGCATGTACGTACGTACGTATGCGCATCCAACCCCATCCAAGGCATGTCATTTTTCAAGCTCCCCCCCTGTAGGAAGTAAATGCTACAGGAGAAAAGGGGGGTGGCGGGAGAGAAATCGTTTTTCTATTTCGATGATACTATTATGTATTACAACTCGACCCTCTCCTTCCCCTGCAGCTTCGCCTCGAACTGTCCGCAGAGACCGTCGCCCCAGGATTTCCAGCCGATGGTGGTGCCGTTGCCGGCATAGGTCCAGGCGCCGGCGATGGCGTCGCGGCGGGGGCCGTCGGCGCGGGGCCCGCGGCGCCGCAGCGCCGCCAGGAGCTCCGCCTGGTAGGGGTAGTACCAGTTGCGCGGCCACCACATGTCGCGGTAGCCCTTCTTGCCCGTGAAGTGGATGACGGGCGGCACCGTCTTGGAGATGGTGTTGAAGGCGAGCGGCAGCGTCTCCCAGGAGCGCAGCTCCGCGGGCAGGCGCGGGTCCCGCAGGAGAGACGCCGACGCCCTGTCCCCCGGGCGGTCGAGCGCCTCGAGCGGCGACTGCGCGAGCCCGTGCGGGTTGGCCCGGGCCGACGTCGACGTCAGGTCCTCGGGCAGCACGAAGTTGTGGTACGGGTTGATCGTCTTGCTGGCCTCGCGCACGTAGGCCGACGAGTAGTTCTGCTGCACCCACGCGACGTAGTCGTCGTAGAACGCGATTGTCTGCCAGATGGCCGAGTCGAAGTCGAGCCCGAGGTAGTACTCGGTGCGCTGGCCCGGCTCGATGTCCGGCAGGTCCTTGTCCTGCGGCGGCAGCAGGAAGTCCTCGTCGGCGCCGACGTCCTTGCCGGCCTTGCGGTCGCGCTCGAGCTTGTTGAGCCGCCGCTGGTACGACTGGTCGGCCCACACCTCGGCGAAGTAGAACTGGTCCGAGTCGGTCGTGTGGTGGTCGTGGATCTTATCCAGCGTCGCCTTGAACACGTCCCGCATCTCCTTGGCCGGTCCCATGGCCGTGCCCGAGTTCAGCCACCGCGCCCGCCTGGGCTCGATGATGCCGTGGTCCGTGTCCGGGCCGAACGAGAGCGGGTCCATCCACGACTCGGGCACCGCCCAGCACGCGGGCCGCTCGTCGCCCAGCGGCCAGCACAACTTGTCGGAGCCGAAGAGCACCGTGTCCCGGATGTCGTGCTTCTTGACCAGGTCGGCGCCGAAGTCCTTCAGGTGCTGCTGCGCCGCCCTGTCGACGACGTCGTAGTAGCGCTGGATCATCACGTCGCCGGGCAGCTGGAACCAGGCGTCGAAGCCGTCCAGCATGAAGACCAGGTCGTCCTGCTGGTCCTCGCGCAGCGAGTCGAGGTAGTTGAGGACGCCCTCAACCTTCATCAGGTGCTGCACGTAGGCGTCGGCGGCCTCGGGCGCGCCCCAGTTGACCAGTACGGGCGCCGCGAAGCCCATGAGGGCGGTAGAGGTCAGGAGCTGGCACAGGTGGTAGTTGGTGCTGGTCGCCGGGATGAGCAGGTGCATCCGCTGGACGTCGTACTTCTTCCTGCCATCGTCGGTCGACGAGGTGAACTTCTTAAGGGACTCGGGCGCGAGCTCGTCGTAGAACAGGTGACTGAAGATGGCGGTGACCAGGACGATGGCGGCGACGGCGCCCACGATCCTCAGCAGGCGCCTCCGGGATGCTATAGCGGATAATATCGTCGTCATTTCGTCGGCGGCTGGATGGCTCCTGGGAGCATATCTCGACGGGATATCGATATCACCTCGACAGCGATCGGCTCATGGAGAGGAGACGTGAAACGGAATCGGGTTGATGGTGGTGTGTGCCGTCCTCCCTTGAATAGCCGCGTAACTATCCAACTCGTTTGATTGTCAGTGACGGCGCTGTATCCGTTGCATTAGGTCTGGTCTGGTTGAAACAAATCTCGTCTGTGGCAACGCAGACTGACCCGGTGTTCTGTCAGAGGTGCTAGGGCGATGCTGCTACATACAAACTTGAAAGGTCGCTCGGGAAATTCTCGATTTAGAACATGGAGAAGAGAATGTCCAGAATAGGAAAAAATGAGGTAATACGGTTCGGCAAAAAGAGGGCAAAATGCGAAAGAGTCGTCACGTCGTACTGCGAACGTAAAGAAATCGAAGCCACGCGGATCTATAAAGTCGAAAATGCAACTTTATGAACTTTACATGCAGGGGAATGTACAATCGTAGGTGGTAGATGCTACGTACAGTACAGACAGTACAGTACAGTACATAAGGCGGGGCACACAGGGGGAAGTGCCCGGACGAAGGAAAGGGAGAAAAGATGGAAAAAAGAAGAACAGCGGGCGGTGGGTCAGCTAGCCAAGCTGAGCGCAGACAGGGCAAAATGTATTTTTGGTGCTGAAGTTAGGTACCCAGGAGAGGAAAGTACATACCGTTGATAGCGGGCAAGCTTGAAGGAAGGGGGTTCTGAAACATGCTGGCAAGGCCGCAAGGGATAAGGGGCGTGTGGGTATATCGATACTAACCTTAGTAGGTTACTGCAGCTGTGCAGCTCTTCAGTTGGCTCGATATATCCAGAATGGGAGGAGATTCGAAGTTTCTACAGTACCCAGCAAATGGTTCTGATGATATCATACCTGTAAGTCCTAGGGTTACTTTGTAGGTACACACGCCATACAATCTGGCTGGGGTAGGTCTTAGTGTACATACATTACATACATTACATACACGCTACAGACACCTCACCGACTACTGCGTTTTGGCCCAGTATAATTCCCAAGGGAATCCACAGACACGACGGTGCATATTAGGTCGGCTATATCGGCAGAGTAGTATATGCGTATTGTGCAGGACCTACACGAGAGCCACACACGGGCGAGACGATACAGCCTGCCTCGTGGTGCCGGTTACCGTATGTGCGGCTTGCTTGGTTGCTTGTCGCTTAACGCATTATGGCATGCCGAAGTTCACTTAGGGGGGAGCCTTGTGGGTGGATGGGATAAAAATAGGGGGTGATGGGCTTACCTTAGTACATACACAGAGAGCACTCTAGGTACGAAGCCTAGCCTGCTGTATGTAACCTGAAAGTTAGGAGGAGGTTACCAGAGAATCACCGAGTAAGAGTCCTTGGATTAAAGTTGGCGCCGGGGGGAACAAAATTCGCCCCAACTAATGCTAACCTCGTATCATCCATTACCCGATTAATTCTAGACATTGGAAGGTAAAAACTAACTGCCCCAAGTTAATCCGACAAGCCGCAGTTAATCCAACAAGCCGCAAGGTTGTATTGGATTGTACATCTTTTTTTCTCGCAGCCTGGTAGTTTTACTGTAGTTAGTTCAGCTACAACTTGGACGAAACATCCATTGCCACCACCACCCTCGTCGTCGGTTCTGTTCCCAACTTTTTTGGGTACGAGATAGAAAGATTATACCATACCATACCATACCATACACATACACTTCCCTGGACTTCTTTTTTTTGCTTTTTTATCCTTAATAAGCGTGCCTGACTTCATCGCTTATTACCCCCATAGCATAGGGGGCTGCTGTATACCTATCACATCGCATACATACGCACATGATGTATCGTGATGTCGCCCGCTTCCCGTTGGAAAGATAGGATCTATGAGTCCATTGGGTTAAAGGAATGGAAATATGATCGCCTGGACCAGACCGATGACCCCGATCGACAAGAACACCAACCACAACAACAATCGCGCCATGATGCTTCCCCGGTAACACCCTCGTCGCGGAGTAAGGTGTTGAAAGTCGGTGCTGCCGTCTTCGTGGTCTTCGTTTTCCTCGTCCTCATTTTCCGCCCATCCTCGACTAATAAAATATCCAACCTCGCCTTTACCTCGGAAATTCGTTCTTCCTACTTCTATCTCCTGCTGCCCGCCGCCGCCGGCAGTCCCGACTTCTGCAAGACCCTCTTCAGCGCCTCTGTCCTTGGCTATCCGACCGCGCGCATCATTAACTGGAAGAAGACTTTCCAAGATTCCCACCTGCCCCACGGCGGCCATGACCTCGCTAAGGTCCAAGGCATTCATGACTTCCTGAAGCAGCTCGGGTCCGGCACGGATAATGACCTGATCCTCATTGCTGATGGCTACGATACTTGGTTTCAACTACGACCCTCCGTCCTGATCGACCGGTACTATGCCATAAACGATCGAGCTAACAAACGGCTCTACAAAGAACTCGGGTCCAAGGCTAGAATTTCCCAACGCGTCATCTTCTCCGCCCAGAAGAGGTGCTCCTCCGACAACCCTGACCACCTCGAGTGCTATGCAATTCCCGAATCCGACCTCCCCCATGACATCTACGGTCCGCACACTGATAAAGATGGGGATGGTTCGGGGACCAACCGCCAGCGCTACCTTAACGCAGGTACCATCATGGGTCACGTAGGCGACGTGCGCAAGATTTTCGAGGCGGCTGTTGAGGACGCCAAAGACCACAAGTACAGGACCGATACGGAGGTATTCGCGCGGATGTTCGGCAAGCAAGAATACCAGCGCGAACTCATCCGCTCGCGGAACCGAGGCATGTGGTACAAATTGAAGTCCTGGTTCTCCCGCGGCGACCCGCGGGATGATATTACCTCCCCTCATCCAACGCGCGAGCGTCCAGCAAGGGGCGGGAACCCGCCGCCCGACTACGGCATCGGCCTAGACTACTATGGCGAGATCTCGCAACCTGCCGAGTATGACGAGGGGGACGTGGCGTGGGTCGCGCACAACTCGAGTCAGAAGATTAAGAAGATGGCTCGGAGGCCGGGTATCCCTACCGATATCCCTAAGGAGGTCAAGCGCTCGACGCCGCCCTTCTGGACCCCCGACTACACGGGCTTCGTCCAGGCTCCGGCGGAGCAGGACTGGTCCCAGGTGCCCCTATTCACGAACCTCTGGACCGGCGTCGCGCCCGTCGCCGTCCGGCAGAGCCCGGCCGAGGACGACAAGAGGAACCCCGTGGTCTCGCAGACGTGGAACAAGAGCTGGTTCTTCCCGTATCTGCGCCAGATGCTCGTGGCGTATTCCAAGGCGCCGCGCATGCCGCACGCCGTGGTCGAGGGGGTCGACGGCCGCACGGAGGAGTGGTGGGGCCCCAATGATGGGCGCGGCGGCGTCTTCATCGAGACGGGCTCGCTGCCCGGCGAGTGGCAGTTCTGGCACGGCGTGTGTGGCACCGAGGACGTCGCCAAGGAGGTGCTCGCCGACGGCCGCGGGCCCTGGCGGAACCCCCGCTGGATGCTCGACGACAACAACGACGTCGCTGCCGACCAGCTCAAGGACTGGTACAAGCAGCTCTACGCCGTCGAGGACGGCACCGCCGTCTGGGGCGAGAAGCCGCCCGAAGTGACGAGGCAGGTGGAGCAGAGTGGTTGACGAGAATCTAGTTTGAAATGAGAAAGAAACCGGCGAGGTACATGAAATACGGAAATAGACGATGTTGGATTAAAGCATGGGAGATGGGCGAAGAAGCAGCTGAGACGAGGGCGCGGAGAAAGGTATCGAAAAAGGTAGTTGAGAGGGAGTCGAGAGGTAATGAGCTGCGTGATGACCAGCGTGGACAGGTGAAAAGACGAGGAGGTGCCTCCTATTGTAGAATATACCTACCCGTCCGAGTGACTGCCGGTACTAGAGCGAGGCGCCCGGGCCATTGTATGCATGTACGGCGTTATGACATTGCTGTTGTTATGGCCTTGACCTCCTGTCCATGTGTGCTCGTGTATGTACGTGCGTCTATATACGTCTTTATGCGACGGTCTCCTGCCACTGCTAGATGAAGCCGTTCATTTTGATCACGATATCTCTTAGCCATCAGGGGTTTATTATCATTGCCTTGCGGCACTTGTTCCAAAATTGTTTACCGCGGAGCCAGGGAGTCCCCTTAAGACAGCTGCGTACGATAGATAAGAAGGGAGTGAGGGCAAGACCCGCCTTCCGACGCCCATAGATCGATGCAGCGCTCCGCGTGTACGATCGACGCACAAATGTAGGACTCGTCCGTCGTCGCCGTGAAAGTCACTTGTGGTCCCGTGGCTGCGAGCATTCATTAGCACAGACTCCCCGACGTGAAGTGCGTGAGCGTAACTTAGCGTTTCGAGGCGGCAATGCAAGCGGACCACGTTGTTCGTTGCTCGACATGGGAGGACCGAGCAACATCATCGCACGTTCGGCTCTATTACACGGGACAGGTCCCTAGGGGCGGTTTCGAAAGCGGACACCGGTATCGCTGAGGAAAAAGAGAGCAGTTGTCTACTAAGTACCGGCTCAGAACCCAGCATGTCCTGCAATTTTCCCACCTCAACTAACGTCTGGTTTCCAGGATGGATGAAAGTACGTATCGCTGCTCCTCTCACTGCTGGATAACTAGAGACAGAGAGCCACAAGTCTGCCTAGGTGGGCTGCGAAAAACCATCTTCCAACCGCGCAGTCCGGAAGCATGAGGGGGAGGGCGGTTCCCAAGGCTCGCTCCCAGCAGCGTCCTAGACGTAACATCTGGGTTCTCCGTCGGTCAGCTTGGGGTCGATGTCCGTCTCGTTTGATAATGTTGCGGCCTCGGGCCTAACCCCGCCGGTAGTCGTGGTGTGGCTACGTAGGGAGGGCTTTTGATCAAATGAGATTCGTCTAAAGCCCGGCAGCTAGTTACCTAGTTCCCACGAAAAACATGCGCGTGATCGCGGACTGTGACGAGGGTGGAGTAGCCACGACGCACCGAGTCCTCGTCGTCGGGCCCAAAGGTGATCTGCGGCTGACGCTGATCTTGAATAGGGGCCCTGGAGACACCGACATTCATTCGTCCACTCAAGCGCCACTCTCCACCACAAACTGTTTCCAAACAGACGGCGTCGGCAGCGGGGCCTTGTATCGCAGACACTCACGCGGACACGTCGTAGCCCCGCGCAAGTGGGCGGATGCGTGATAATTCATATCTATGGTTCGCGGTGCCGCAAAGGGATGTACGCAGTCACGTATCTGCCCTTAGCGCGCACGTCGCCACGACGGGGTTAGCTTGTTCCTTTTCCTGGTTTTTTTGGGCCGAGAGGGAGCGAATGGCAAGCACTATGAGCTATGTGGATACGTACGAGTTGCAGCTGTAGTCGATATGGCGTACTTTGGCGTCAAAAGCAAGGCCGAAGGCATGGATAGGGGTTGCGGCAGTCAGGCGGAAATTTTCTTCAGTGCACGGGCCACGATTCTTTTTCTCCGCTTAATTACTAAGGACTTCCAGCATGCGTTCCAACCGGCTACGTGATGTCCGGAACTTGGTGTCGCCGCCGCCTTCCCCTCGACCGCTGTGTCTCACTGAGATAAGGGTCTAGGGGCTTCGTAAAGGGGGACAGCGTCTCGATCTCGGTTGGCTACCACCGAGCTTTGCTCGGCTTAGCCGCGTTAGAGTTGGCGAGAGCATCAGGAGCGACTCTCCCGCCGACGGAATACACCGTGTCGTGACGAAGCTCCGGGTTGGGGTGGGACGAATATTCGTGCTTCTGGAGATAACATTTCCCCCCAACCGGCTCCTAACAACCTGAACTCCAATCATACCTCAGAACGCCGGGTGTCTTGAAGTTACGACCCGGCGGTGCATTGTCCAACCAAACAGCACACCAACTTGCGCTCTTTTCAGTGGCGCTCTGTTAGCCTATTAGATAATTTGTGCTTCAGGTTCGGAACGCCCAACTCGTCATTGCCGTAGAAGCCAAACTAAGTAGTCCGGGCTCGACCCTTCTTCTCGTAGGTCCAGGGCGGCAGGGATAACATGCAGCTCTCAAGAAATATGTTTAACACACCTTGACTGGACCGCGGAGCGGCTCAGCTGCTCCATGGCCACAGCGTTGGAACACTCCTCGGAGTAAGGTATCACATGAGTTAGACCTGGGGTGTGAGTCACAGCTTGCACGCGGTGACTTCAGGGATAGCCGTAGGTCTACGAGATATCAGACAGCTTCGCTTTTCTAAGGAAAGTGCGACGGAGAATTAAACTAAGACTAACCTGACAGCTGTGCCACAAATGCCGGGAATATTTTTATTTAGCTGCCGCCACCAAGTCCAATAAAGAGTTAGGTGGAATCACATGCAAATTGTATGGGGTAGGACGTAGCAAATCGTCGTGTCCTGTTCCTGCCGCTAGCGCAAGCTGCTAATATACGAGGAATATCGATTTTCAACGCAACTAAAGACGCCACATACCATACAATTTTCTATACACATGCACATTTTAACTCTATATAACTTTAAGCGGCCCAGTAAAGGTAACCATTAAATATAAGAAATATAAGTTACGTTATTATATTAGAGTATTTACGTATACTATAATATGCGTGCAGCTTTTAAACAACCTAGCTACAAGTGATATATATATAAATTAATAAAAAGCCTCTTCGTATGTAGAATAAGCCTCGTATTTCCAGCTGGTTAAACTACCTCTTTGACTTTTAAAAGTATTTACAACATTAATCGCTATATTTTATTTTGCTTTTAACTGGTTAATTTTTTACGTAGTTAAATATATTTATGACATTGTTTTAAATAACTTAAAACTTTTTCTTTTACAAATATATTAGTAATAAAATTAGTTTAGATATATATAATTTATCTTGTTTAAATACTAAATAAAGAATAAATATATACATATATATAACGTATTATATAATTTTACTTTAGAAAATCCGTTATATAGTTTTTATTATTTTCTATTAATAATATTTATAACTATCTTTTTATAAAATTATAATCTTTTATTATTAACTATGTTCTCTTTAAAGAATACGTAAGCGTATAGACAAAATTGGATAAAATGATAAATTGCTACCTTAATTCTTAGGCTTTATTAAAACCTTTTTTTTTTTTTTTTTTTTTTTTTTTTTTTTTTTCCCAAACTGCCTTATTCCGCTTTTATCTGCGTCGATTCTTATCGAAATTTTGGACGGTTTTCGCAATCTGGAGTAACCGGATAAATTATCGTTCGTAATTCTTTAACGTATATCGGTTCAAAATGTAAATTTCGAAATTGTCAAGCCGATTACCGTTTTTTCCTTCCAGTTTCCTTCTTAATTTGGCCAATATTCCGCTTATAATCGTTATATTTTCCAGTATATACTTTTGCAAAGATCGATTCCCGTTACTTTCGCTAATTAAATCATATCCGTACTTAAAAGCCGAAATCGATTATTTTGGGAAAGTTATTTTAGATCGATAATAATATCGATAGTCTTAGTTCGTCCGGTAATTTTGTAGGAATTGTATACCGTTAATAAGACAATTTTTGTAAAAGTTTTACAGTTACGGATTACCGGTATCGCATATTCGGACATGCGCAGCATATTATCTTAGGTAATTCGAAAAGATGGTTTAGTGCCAAATATTTTTTATCTGGTTATCGTACTAATATTTTTCTTTTAACCGTAAAAACGATCGAGTCGTAAAATTGGCGAAAGTTCGGAAAAATGCCAGCTTTTTATGCGCAGCATAGCGCAGTTAAGGTTTATCTTTAAGGTTTATTTTTAAGATTTACTGTTTAAAGTTTACTGTTAAGGTTTACTGTTAAGGTTTACTGTTAAGGTTTACTATTAAGGTTTACTGTTAAGGTTTACTATTAAGGTTTACTTTTAAGGTTTACTTTTAAGGTTTACCTTTAAAGTTTACTGTTAAGGTTTGTCTTTAAGGTTTGTCTTTAAGGTTTATTTTTAAGATTTATCGTTAAGGTTTGCTTTTAAAGTTTATCCTTAAGGTTTACCGCGCAAAGCTTAATATTTTCTAAGTTATATTATTTAACCCTGTCGAACCGTAGAGCTAACGGGCATAAAGTTTATCAGGGTCGAAGCTTATCGGCAGCTACGTATTAGTCGGCTTCAAAATGAGGCTTTATAGAACTAAGGTATTAATCTATCCTAACCGTGAAAACTATTAATCAGTTATCGTATTCGAAGATACTGGGTATAGTATCTATCGTGCAAATTACATCGTGTAATAATTTTCTATGTATTTAGCTCAGCTTGTAGAATAAGGCTTGAACCCATTCGACCTTGTATAATTGCTTACTGGAATCTTTAAATATAGAGTTTTACAGTGTAATAACTTCGTTTAAGCTAATTATCGATTAAGACAAATTTAAAATATCCTATAATTATAGAAAAAGAAAATAAACACTAAATAAGTAATTTAAAAAGTTTCTCCAGTTTAATTTTTGCTTGGAATTTTGCGCGCGCCGTTTAGAAACTTAGACCGATATATTTTTAGCACGAAATAAAATATATTTATAGAGAGTATTAATAATAAAAAATTCAGGTAAATTTTCTAGTCGTTAGGAATAAATAACCTTTTTCGTTATTTACTAAAAATAAAGTAGCGTGAACGAGCCGCTGACGATTAATAACGCAAGTACGAGAAAAACCTTTTTCTAGAAAATGTAAGTATTTTAATATCATTAAAATCTTTAAAACATTTAAAACATAGCGTTAAAATATCATAAACGTTACATTTGTATTCTTTATACTATTCTAGAGAAAAGAGAGTAATTTTTTCGTCGAATTAAAATTAATAATATTTCTTGCGAAGTATATTACGTACTATACTAGCAAACGGAGCATGCTATCGAACGGTGCATGTTTTTATATTCTGCAATAATTAATCTAAATAACTGAACTATAACATATCAAATTAGTTTCAATCAACTATATTTCTTTTTGTTAACTATATTTACAGCTTTCTAACAAGTGTATGTATTACATCAAAGCTTGTCATATATATTATACTGTTATATTTTATTTTTATTTTTTACTCTTTATATAACAACTAACTTTAATAGTACTTACTAGCATTTTATTTCTATTACTTTTTCTACAACTTAAAATAATATGTTTATTCCTAATAATAATTTTTTAAAATGCATATTTTTAATCTTTTAATCGCGTAAAATCGGACGAAATCCAGCTTTACAAAACGTTCGAACACGCTTTAAAATAACTCGACGCGTTTTATAACAGCCTAACACGCTCCGCGAAACGCTCAACAATGCGCTCTTAACGCGTTTCTAACGCGCCTTTTAATATGTTCTATAATACGTTTCTCAACGTATTTTACAACGTATAATTTTTAATGTATTAAAGCCACACAGAAACTTTTCGCGTATTTAGATTAGAGGATCGGTAGATAACCGTTTTTCTGTCAGTCGGTTTTAATTGTTAGAAAAAAGAGTGATCTTAGCTTAGACGCGTTAGAGAAAAGTGGGTCGCGGGCATTTTAGAGAGAAAAAATAGTAATATAGTCGAAAGAGAATATAGTTAATTGGAATTAATTTAATGTATTATAGTTGAATTATTTGAATTAATTATTATAGACTATTAAAAAGTACGCCGTTCGGTAATGTGCGCTGTTGGCTAGTATGGCACGTTACTAGATATTAAAAGTTTTGCTTGATTTTGTAACTATTTATAAATTCTAAATTAATATTGCTTAAAAAAGCATTGATTTGAAATACATACATTTTTTATATAGTAAAATACCTAGATAAAAATATTATGATAATGGTATTGTCAAGAACCTTTTTTAGCCGGATATATACAGTATATTTAAGTAGTTATAGTGAAAATTACAACGGATCTAAGTATAAAAATAACTATACTAAAAAATAAAGAAAAGAGGTTTGTAAAACTCTTGTCGATTCTTAAACGTCTTTATAACAAACTGCTGATTAACTTTATAACTTATTTATTAATTATTTCGATTATTACACAATGTTTTTAAATATTTACAACAAAACGGTCTTATAAATAAATCGGGTTAAAAGTAATATATATAATATACGTAGAACTTACGTGGAAATATTGGTAAACATATAGTAAACACTTACGTTGTTCAAGATTATTATAAGCGATAGAAGAATAAATTGAGGAGAAAAGATTTAAAGCAGCTTTTACTAATTAATAAAGATAATATAGAGTTTCTTCAAGGCATACTATCTCGAAACTGATAGCTTTATAAGGAGAGTTAATTAATAAAATTATTGTTTATTTGAAAATATTCGTAATATACTTGGAGTAAAAAGAGAGTAATTTCTTTCCAGAATAAAATTTGCAATTAATAATCAAAGTACGATTTCGGTAAGTTTAAGCCACTTTTATGCTTCACGAATAGTACGCGAATACGATTCTTTAAATAAATAATAGCTTGACATATAAAAAGAATCTGTATATAAAAAGAATTTTTTTTTAAAAACAATTAAAAAAATTACGAAATTTGTTAAAGATTTAATAGCAGCTATTTAAAAACTTGAGAGAAAACTATGAATAAATGTTACTTTATCGTCGAACGATACAAGGTTAGCAATAACGTTTTTAGTTACTTTTAAAAAGTATCGTTATTTCCTAGCCGTCGAAAAAGCTGAAATTGTTCCAAGCTATATATTGTATAACTAAAATAAGTAATTCTTATATAGACTGATTAAATACTCTGCTGGAATCTTTTAATTACTTTTATATAAAATTTTTAATACGCGCAGTTTGTAAATTTTTATTATATTCGATTAATACAAACATCTAATCTTGTGTTAAATAAGTACGAAAAGAAATATAAAACTCTAATTTTTAATAAGAAATATTCTCGAAATACGAAATAAAAAATAAATAAAAATTTTAGACGTAAAATCTAAACCAAGTAAAAAACTTACGCAAAATTTACGTAAAAACCGCTTACAAACTTCGTAAATACAGCAGCTTTAAAGAAGTATAATGTCGTAGTCATTAATAATAGACCTCAGATATAACGTATTATAAAAATATAAATCAGCTAAAGAAGAACCTAGGAAGCGCGCGAAAATAACTTATAAAAGGCGGTAGAATTTTAAAAAGTCGCTCTAAAGCAAAGCTATTTTACTTTATAAATAATATTTAAAAATAGTAAATAGAAATTAAAATATAAATAGAACGACGGCTACATCCAATTTCTCAAAAATTTTATAATTTTAAAACTGCGTATAAAAACGCAAGAATGTACGCGTTGAGTTAATTTTTTTTTCAAAAATAAATCTTTTAGATATCTAATACATAGGAAGCTTTTATTTATTTAAAAAGCAATAAGTACGAAATTTTTAAATGTGAAAATAATATAATTGCCGTTATTAATTATATTGGCTTTCGAAACAGTTATTAAACACTATTAATATTTTGAAAGAAATTAATTTTATATAACGTTAACGAAAATTATTATTTTTATCTTTAACACGATATATATTGCGAAACATAATAGAAATCCCGGAATTAACTGTTTAATAATCAGTACATAACGCGTACATAGCTAACGGATAATATATATTTTTTTGGTATAATATATCAAACTTACTCCTCCTTTGAAAGGTCTTAGTCTCTAAGGCCACCGCGTCACCCTTCCGTACAGCCGGGTTTCTATGCAGAATCTTTTTGTCTGATAGTAACTACCCGTATCTTGCTAAGTCTGACAATAGCATTTTTAGCTTAGCTCTATTTGGCTAAAGCTAAGAGACGAGAGCTCTATCGCAATTTCTAGAAAATTAAAGGCAGCACCTATGCGTAAATAGTGCGAACACAAAAGGCTTGAGCGCGATCCACAATCTCCGACCGATTCACTCTAGTCTCGTCGTCTCACATTTCGCTAGTAACAACTATCTCATATGTGTCATTTTTCTGCATAGTTTCATGCCCGCCATTCTGCACGACTTTAATTTTCGGCTTTCTGGCCCTCGAGATATTCTGATATATATGTATTTTCGTACGACTTGACACTATGGCATGAGTGATCAGTCCTACAACACTTCCGCCGCAGGTGATCTGACTGCTTTGGCGAGTACGCCACTCGAAAGAATCGAACGTCCAACTATCGGGTTGTGTAAGTTGCTGATACAATTATCAGATAATTAGGCCAATTATTAGCTCAACTAAGCTATGAACTCTTCGTCGGGTCGTATTAGCCACCCGCTGCTGAACGCGCTCTAGTTAGAATTTATATAGCGTCCTGTTCTAGCTCTGTCTTATTTGTAGAAGGCTGCGTTATCTCACAATTAATAACTTCTATAATTATAATTTATTCTAAAAGATTTTTACGTTTATTCGGAGGCTTGTTAATTTTTTTCCTAATATTATATCAAGTAGTTATATAAACTATTTTAAATAATTTAGTTTATTGAAAATTAAAATTTTATACAGCTATCTTTCGCCATTATAGCTTCGATAGATTCGGACTATTTACGAAATAGATTAAATTTTCGCCTACTATTGTTTAATAATCGTTTCAATTTAAATACGATCGAACGTTTGTTTTATTGTTTAACAAAGTTTAACACTTAATTAACTTCGACGTGTATCGTAACGCGCTGAGTTAATAATAAACTCGGTTATGTCTTTAAAGTATTAGAGTCGGAGAAAGAGCGTTCGCACATTTAAATTAAAAATTCGATCGACCACTAATTTCTTTTCGGTCGGTTCTAATTTCTACAAATTCGAAATACCACGGATTCGAAGAGATTTAGTATAAATACAATCGTTTAAAGTAGATTTTAAAATATTATATATAAGATAAAGCTGCTTATAACTAAGTAACTATTTTTACTTTAAAACGCTAGATTTACTTCAACTTCTTTTATAAGCTACTAAATAACGTTAGTATTAAAAGTAGTAATAAAAGTTATGTAGTTAAAATAGTTTAAAATATATTACGAACTTGTATAACGCTAAGTTTATATTGTATATTATTTACAATTTTAATAAAATAAAGTTTTTAATAAAGAGTTTTTTTCACAGCACTAATCGTTTCTAAAGGCTAGGTAAAGTATTTTATTGTTATATAAAGAAGATAGAAGAGAGCTATTTCGAAGACGTACACACATCGATCAATTGAATCCGTGCGCCCACCTATTTCTCACCAAAACATACACGTTTCGCTTCGACTGTAATTATAAAAAGAAAATGGAAAGAATTTTAAAAAAATCTTCCTGATATATAATTTTACTTAATAATTATATATTTGAAATAATATATTAAGTTTCGTAAATAGTAATGAAATTATCATCCATCAAAGTTTAATATAAGTATTATTCCATAGAACTTTAGTTTTTTACTATGTGAAATATTATTATACGGTAATATTCTAGTTACCAGTCGAAAATACTACAGTTAAAAAATTTTTTGGTATTAAAAATAAATAACGTACGTAATAATTCGTCTAAAGGAAGTAATCCGATATTTTTAGCATTTTATTTTTAGTTGTTATAATAATGTGAAAAGAGTATGTTTTAGTGGGAAATAGGTGGGCGCACGGATTCAATTGATCCATGCGTGTAGAGCGCCTACATCTATATAGCATTGTGGCTGCTTTGCTAAGTTGTAACGTAGATGCCGTAATAATAAGATAAAATATTAGAGATTTTACGAAAGTATTATATTATAAAAGTTAATAATGACTTTAATAAATTTGCAAATGTGCTAAATGCAGTGGAAAAAAAATTACAACTGAATATTAGATGTTACTTTGGGAGTTTCGTTATATTCTGTGGCATTTTTTCAAACAGGTTTAGTTTACACATTAAGCTTTTGAAATTATTTCCAACCGAAAGTCCTAGCCGCGGCTGCGCCTACGGCCCAACCATACCTCAAAGATGAGGTGTGATCTCGATAAGGTAAAGTTGATGTGCTATAGCACATCTCTAGCTGACACTTATCTCGACCGTCCGCCGTTGGGCGCCACGACTGTTGCCCCATAACACGAAATGGGGTAACGATTTGCATAATCGTTCCCAAGAGACCGTTATATATAAGGCAACCCTCGAGTTCTACCGTGACCTGATGGCAGATAACTTCTTAGCTTTCAGTTTAAGGGAAGCTTCGGGGTGGTTGCCGAGTTCAGCCTCCTGACCGCGGTATATATTATTCCTTAGGATCTTAGCCCGACGAGGACGGGATAAAGAGTCATGTGGTCGATCCTCTCTCTTGCCTTCGCGGCCATCGTGGCTTGCTCCATACTCGCTCGAGTCACTGCATGGCACCGCCTTCGACACATCAAGGGACCCGCCCTGGCAGGCTGGAGTAGGCTGTGGCTTCTGCGCTACCAACTCTCGGGCAGACTGAGTCAAGGTCTCGACATTGCTAGCAGTGGACGTGGTATGTAGTCCGTACGGAAGCCTTTGTTCATCCTGACACGCGGTGGCAACGAGCAGATCTGGTTCGAATCGCTCCCAACATGGTGATCTGTAACGACCCAGTGGAGCTGCGTCGAGTTCTGAGCGTCTCTTCCGGGTTCCGAAGATCACCGTGGTATAGCTGCATACGCATGGACCCGAGAAAGGAGAATATCCTATGTGTATCTAACAACAAAGCACATCAGCAGCTGCGTAGCTGCCTGAAACCTGGGTATGCTCTGGGGCCGGACCAAAAGGAGCCACTAGTGGACGAACAGATCCTGAAACTAGTCCAACTGGTTGAGAGGGAATACGTATCAACGAAGCAGAAGTCTCGAACTATGGACCTCGTGCGAGTAATGAATTACCTGGCTCACGACGTCATTTCCTCCGTAGGATTCGGCCGACCTTTCGGGTATCTCGACGCCAACGACGACCTGTACGGAGTCATTCACGAAGTGAGGTCCATTACGCCGCCGCTGACTAGTGGGGCCCTATTTCCTTCAATATTCTTAGCAGCTATAAAATCCCCGTTTACGAAGCCGCTCCTCCCAAAGCCAGACGATAAACAGGGACTTGGGGTCGTGTTGGGGATTATCAAGGGGCAGGTCGAGAAGCGGTATGGTCCCGAGAAAATCGAGAACAAGGACGTCCTCCAGTCATTCGTCGACTCTGGTCTGCCTCAAGACGCGGTCGAATCTGAGTGTCTCTTCAAGCTTGTAGCCGGCTCAAGCACGACTGCAGTGGGGCTGTGCGCCGCCATCTTCCACGTCTCGAGCAATCCGGGCGTGTATCGAAAGCTTCAGGGGGAAATTGACGCTGCCACCGAAACAGTGTCCCGGCCGGTGATCTCGGACCAACAGGCAAAAGATCTGCCCTATCTCCAAGCCGTTATAAAGGAGGCACTGCGGGTGTGGCCCCCCGCCGCGGGTCTCCAGCCCCACAGGTCTGACAAGGACGAAATAATCTGTGGAGTCAAGGTGCTGGCTCAGACTGACGTGGCATGGGCCCCTTTTACTCTGATGAACAACAAGGCTGTCTTCGGCGAGGATGCGGCTGTGTTTAACCCTGATAGGTGGATCGACGCCGAACCAGAGAGGCTTCGAGAGATGGAATTAGCACAGGGCTTGGTCTTCGGGATGGGAAGCCGCTGGGAGTGCTTGGGCAAAAGGCTCGCCTACATGGAACTAACGAAGACGTTGTTTGAGGTAAGCCATCCCGACAATACTTGCTGTCGCATATGCCCATTCGCATGCAGCCATGAGAGTAGCAGCTGATACGAGAACCGACTCCAGCTCTTCAGAAGGTACGACCTCGCGATGCTCAACCCGGTACAGCCCTTTACTTGGAAACACTATGGTGAGAGCATAGTGCATGCAATGGACATGAAGGTTACGCGAAGGGACTTAACTTAATCCATGGGAGTAATGTGTATCAGTTCACGGAGCCCAGGGTTATATCCATATATCCGTCTTGTGTTCATGAGGCAACTAATCGATCTATAAACAGAATAACAACATTCCCTTGAGACCAATCTTTTAACTTATTTGTGCTCATTATGTATTCGACTATACATTCTATCACTTGCTATCTTGGTCGGATCTTTTTCCTGCCATGCTATAATCCCGTCTATGTTTGATTATCGTTATTAATCGCCCATTTATAGGTTCGGCCTAAGAGCTAATCTGCGGTGCCTGAAGAACCCATGACGCGCACTCGTGATTCTCCGCATCGCTAGTGGGGAGATCCGTATCGTTCTATACTCGCGGGGGTATAGTATATTGTAACTATTTTGCCCCTTGAGGCTATTGATGTAGGATCAAAGAGCCCATCTCGGCCGTGTCTTGCGCTTTAGCCTCCCCTCACTTAGCCTGAATTCTTCCACCAGTCAGACCCGAGCATTTGAACGGGTGCTCAAATCGGGGGTTGGGGCACAGTAGCAGTCGATGCCGTTTCTTCGGCCAAGCATAAAACCATCGCTCGCTCTGTTATATCACGGAACGACTTCGAGATGCGCTGGGACAATTCGAACTGACGATCGTCTTCAACTCTTCAACACTATAGCGGCGACTCCCAATTTCGCCAAGTAACGAAACCATCCAATACGAGACTCATGCCAAAACTTCTTCGTTGACCCCAACATGCTTCTCCTTGCTCTCGCGCTTCTGCCGAATTTGGCTCTTACTGGAATCGTCCCTGTGCATAGCTATACCCGATGCCAGAGGAACACACAGAACCCTCTTGAGGGGTGCCCACCACGGACTCTATACGTGAGCCAATCAGACGAGAGGGCACAGTTTCATACAATCCAGAGCGCCATCGCTTCAATACCAAATAACACTGTTCCATACACCATATTGGTCGCCCCAGGGACGTACACAGAGCAACTGAATGTGACACGGCAGGGGCCCCTCACGCTCCTTGGCATGACGGATCGACCGTGGGGGGCTGGGCGGTATGCTGAGATTGATGGAAACAGCGCACCGGAGAATGCTGTCCAGGTCTACTGGAACTCGGCTAATCATGATGCCGTCTTCCCCGACAACGTGTATACCGGCGTGCTTACCATCGGGCCGAATTTGAATGCGACATTGACAGGGTCTGGGCCGACTGGTTTCCCCGTCCCCGAAGACACTCCATTCGGGTGCACCGACTTCCGTGCATACAGCATCGACTTTCGGAACGAGTATACGCCGTATGCCAACGGCCCAGCGCATGCGTTAGGGGTTAGCCGTGCCAACGCCGGATTCTATTCTTGCGGGTTTTACAGCTATCAAGACACTGTGAGTTCCGATTCCGGTCATTGCCCCCGGTATCTAGAGACTAATAACAAGAATCAGGTATACGTCGGAAAGCTGGGAAACGCATATTTCTACGATACTGTCGTGGCGGGGCAGACAGACTTCCTGTACGGCTTCGGAACCCTCTATGTCGAGAAGTCTACCCTCGCGCTGCGTGGCTGCGGCGGCGGTATCACCGCTTGGAAGGGCACCAACACGACATTCCCGAACAAATACGGAGTGTACATCTCTGACTCGCGAGTCGTTGCCGCGAACAGTTCTATCGCTTCCGAGATCGAAGACAAGTGTTCGCTCGGCCGGCCGTGGAACGAAGGGCATCGCAGCGTCTTCATGAACACCTACTTCGACCCAAGCATTTTACCTGCTGGATACACCCCGTGGAGTGGGCAACCCAATGGCAGAATAGGCCCTAATACTACTATGGCGGTCTACAATGTTTACGGGCCCGGCTACGATGCAGCAGCGGAAGAAGCGAGCAATGTGACCAAGGTGTTCAGTAGAAGAGAGGTCAAGCCATTCCGTGGACCTATCAATGTTTTCATGACGCCAACTGGAAAGCAGCCGAATATTGGATGGATCGATCCTTTCGTATTACCGTTTGGAAAAGTCCGTGAGCAATAACTGTCGATCGTGTCAGAATAGTGGTAATACGCGCCACACCAGTTGTATATATATAAATATAGATCTGGGGGCCCCAAATCCGGATGTAATCCAATATGTAATTATTAATCCTTGATTGATAGTTGTAGACTGTGTCCTAATCATAATTCAGGCGTATACCCAAACTCCTGAGCAATGAGTCGGAAGAGGGATTGTAGGTGGGAGAAAGGAGTGTGCCTCTAACGGTGACGACTACTTAACATTATAATCAGCGATTCACATCTGGCGGCAGGCCATCTGGCATCAGAGTATATTCATCTGTCTGAGCGTATGGTATTGGTGTCATCTGTTCGCAATTTTGTCAACCTCTTCATTGTCTATACTACACCCTCGTACTTCCTCGACTGCTTTTACTTCAATGATCAAAGCCGACCAATTTGGAGGCGTTAGCCAGCCCTCGAGATACCTTGCTGGCCGCGACGAGATTTGGTCGAGGATAGTCCCATCCAGGTTCCTGTTGAATGCATGATCCAGGATAACGGCAAGCTTGGCGGAGCTCTGCACTGCCCCGGGTTTCGGTTTGTTTGCTGAGCTCCTCAACGCTAGTGACCGACCAGGACTCGTTCCAGAATGCTTCCTCGACCTGCCTACGGCAGCTCATATCTGACCAATCCTCGCTGGTCATTTTGCCGGATAATCGACGTAATGCAGACAGTTCCAACCCGAAAGGATCTTCTGAACCAAGCGAGAAGTAGATACATCCTGTAATTGCCCTGGCTTTCATCAAGGAGAACATTCGTCTCAAAAAGACCGCCATGGTTGACCACTTACGGATAGTCTCGACTGAAGAGGTGTAAGACGCCCCTCTCACTCTGAAGCTCGATGCTAGAACCTTTGCAATAAATTATGCGAATTCCGGATGATATTTCAGAAAGGATACCTTGTGCAGCATTGACTCTTTGATACTGCTGAAGCTTCTTTTCGTTGGCGGATTGAGTGCGCAGCCAACATCGAGCGAGGATTCTGCGACGGAGTGAGTGTTAACCTAATCCAAAACCCCAGGGAAGAAGGTGCATACCTTGCTGAGTGCGTGGCAAGTGTGGCCTGCTTTCGCACTGCATTTTCATGGAGCTCTCGAGGTTTCGTTAGGGTATCGATGACCGATTTCCCGCAAAGATATGGCATGGAATATAACAGAAGAGACTTGCGATCATCCCCCTTATCCCTGATAGTGCCACTGTAAGTGGACTGGGAACAAAGTCGCCGTGAATTTTGTGTGCAAGACTGTCAAGTTCGCCACCGCGCTAGCTTCAGATAGACGGAAGGATACGATCGTCTCCGTGGTAGCAGTGACTCTATAGCTGAGAGATCCTTACATACCAACACGCCTGAGGATGCGGCATCAAGGAGCACAGTTGCGTGCTCTTCACATTCTTTCTGTGTAGGCCTTGGTCGCCATCCGAAGACGTCTTCGACCGCGCTCTTCATCCATGCTTCAATACCGATTTTGAAAGTAAGAGATGGTAGAGGATCCTGACGGTATGAAACTCGGTTAGACCAATTTCTGGAATTCTTTTGCCAACAGAAGCATTACTAAATGACTGTTTTATATTCCAGCTTTTCGTTGCTCGCGATCTGAAATAGGGTCTGGGGAAACAGGGCACGTATTGCCGAGTCGTCCCCTTTTTCACATCTGGCCAGTGTGAAGGAAGAAAGGAAGAAAGGAAGAGCTGCAGTAGCAACTCTCTGCAGCTAGTATCACCTATGCTACTGTATGTGGCTTCGTAGCTGCTGCAGACAAAGGAATCTAGGAATCTCTCTTCATAATAATTCAGGCAGAGGACTCCTAGAAGAATCTACTGATCTAGACGTAGTCCTTGTGTCCGTTGGCAGTTGCTAAATCAATGGGGAGAAGGAAAGATCAAAAAACGAAGAGTCAAACCCAAAGATGCATCCCACTCATTTGGTGGGGGCTGTCGGAATAGGGGGTAAATACGCACCACGTCAGTTGTGTATATAGATGCGTTGTCCCCCCAACCCTCATAGCTAGACACTTATCATGGAATCCAAAATGTTCAATCTATATTTGACAGCTCTGCATTACATATATTACGTAGCGACTGTTACATTTGTCCACGTTGGCAGGGAAGTACTCGCTTTTGTTCAAACTATTGCCTAGCTGCGCAACTGCCGAGAAGCACATGCACATCTCTTATCCAAGAACTGACCCCCGCTTCAATGCAATAGCCAGACGCGCTCTCTGCCACAGCGAATGAAACGTTAGCGACAGATAAGACGATTGCGGATTGCGTTGTCGTAGTGGATAAGGAAATATCTTCCTGAAGAAGTGTTATGGAGTGTCACCTGTTTCAAAATAGTGCGGAAACGAGATGGTGTCCAGTTGATGTTCATGGCGAGCCTACAATGATAAAGGAAGCTTCCACTGAATACATAGGTAGTTCCATTTAGACATGCTCGCTGCGATGCTTCCCTAGTCCACTGCCTGGTATGTGAGTTACTCACAGGCCGAATTGCTCAATTTCCTGTGGCCGGGTGTTCCTCGTCTTCGGAGGGAGCAATGAGTCCTGAATTCAACCACTGACTGTGAGCAACCGAAATTTACAAAGATCAGGTAACTGGCAGAACCCCGACTGAGAAGGTGTTGTTGCAATACGGTGGGAAATAGGTGTGCAAACGTTATGCGTGGCTTTGGTGAGGATTGATAACGGCGCAAGCCATGTATCTATCTGGTGAACATCCTGGCTCCGTCCTGGTGTCGATAGCACAAACACCTGGGATTGACGGAGCCTAGCTCACAGAACACTATGACCTGATACGTCACCAGTGATTCGGAACGCGAGACAGGGCGTGGAACCTAAGTATCACGACCTTCGTGTTTCAAAAGCACTCTAAGAAACAATTCTCGAGGCACGTTTTGCATCGTTGGGTTTGGCGGGTATAACAACCCGATGTTAGGGAGAGAGCGGTTGCCGGATTGTTTGGGGGTTAACATATTTTTCAAAAGTTGTTTCGGCTTTTCGTGCCACTTTACCCCTGAGGCGTTTTTGGGGACCTACGAATATCACTTGGTAATCGCGGAAGAAAACCAAACGCTGCCGTATGCTCGGATCCCCATTACCCGCTTCTCTTCGCTGGCGTAATGGCCTGCCACTGTCTCAGCTGCTCTTAAAATGAGTGGTTACTTCTACGTTCTCGTCGTGTCAGGATAAGCATAGACTTGAGACTTTTAGAGTGATAACATAATTATTCGCCCCTTTAAAGTATATATACAGAGCACTTGATTCCACTCCCCGTTAGGGGACAACTTTGGAGACGAGTTTAAAGAGCCCTTGCCGTCGCGATGATATATAGTAATACCCTTAATTATGTTCTGGATGAGTAACTAATTGATGGCAATAAGCATGGACAGATACGAACCACAACCCCGCCCAAGTTGCTTGCTTCTATTCAGGGCGGACGGAGCCGAGTCCATATTATAGAGCATGTGCCGTTAGTCTCTACGTTCCGCTGTTCAATGCTGCCAATTCTAGCTCCCGATCCCTCCTCTCACACTGCGCACAATCTCCCTCCTGGACTCTGTGCTTAACCTTGTTGCATGATTTGTTTTTGCCCTTCTCATCGCAAGGGACGGCGCGCTCGTATGGTTTACACCCACACCCATAAGTGATGAGGAGCTTGCACATTTCGCCTGGTATGTTTTTTATGGTCAAGTAGTACAAGGGCTGTGGTGACAGTTGATACGGATCGAGTAAGTGGTTGACTACAATAAAAAAATGACTCCGTTGGTTGAGACCTTCACTGTAGGTTAATATACGTTACTTGAACACAACAAGGCGACCGAACAATTGCTTTGTGTAGGGTATACTACCTATATGTCTCATTCTTCGGCTTGTTTCGGACACCATGCTCGACCCCTTTGTTAAGTCTACTCGGACGAAAGCTACTACACCCGAGTCAGGATAGCGTAGGGTTATCTACTACTGTACAGTTGTTAGTCTACGCGTTCCCCGGTGACTACGACGACTAATGGATCGTCAAGCACATACTACGGCTCAAATCAGCTTGGCAACCGTACACCTAGAAGTCATCCCTAGCATTCACTCCCGCCATATATTCCGAATCCCTACGTAAACTTGGTCGTCTTGTAAGTCATCATGTTCATCATTCGTAACCTCTAACGTTCCTCTCACGGCGCTACCCCCTCCTAATAGAAACCAATCCAGTGTGTAAATCACCGCTGCCAAGTAGATACAACGCTTATCACAGCAGAGAACAAATTTAATTACCCCCTAACTCGTCCCTCACAGCGGCCGACTATCAGCCAACAGCAGCTCCAATATAGGCCCAATGATCGGCTCTTCCAACGCAAGTGTTGTGAGTCTGCTGGCTCGAGTCAGGGTAGGCTGAGAAGACTGTAAAATCTCCAGAACCTTGTCTTTGATCGCATATTCTATCTGAAAGTCCAACAGCAGGTCCTTGACGCGTTCGAGAGAATCTACGGCGCTCAACTGCTGATCCCCACCGAGTGTGACTTCAATAGGGGCGTCGCGGTTGGAGCATTTCGGGACCTCGATGACCAGGCCGGGAATGCCGGGATACTCCTCGATGGTTATCTTCGCATGGACTTGAGCACCGTCGACAACGACTGACAGTGATGGAGGCACGGTCATCAGGGATACGAATTTGAACCTCCACACTCTGCCATGGCTGCTCGTTCGTAATTTGCCTGAAGTCTGCTCAAAAGTGATGGGGATAGTTCGATCGACATTCGTGGCTGTCGATCCGCTCTTCACATCATCGTGGGATGTGTCCTCGATTATGTTGAACTCGCCGTTCTGGCCCACGACAATAAGGACTTCGAAACCCTCGGGGTTTGCGCAGCCATTGGCAGGGCACGAGTCCCTATCGAGAGGGATGATGGAGCCTTCGGGGGCTAGGATTGGGATATGATTAAGATCCCGATACATGGTGATCTCCCTGTCGCCGTCGTACACCAGCCCGGTAAAGATGTCGGCGTGTCGCGAAGGCGGCACCCAGACATCGACGGCGGCACGGTTGGTTCTCCGGTCCCGGGGCCGAACGACGGGCGCCACGACGAGGGAGCTGCCGAAGAAGTACTCGTTGGGCTTCTGGTACGCCTCCTCGCGACCGGGATGCGCCCAATATAGGGGCTGGACCAGAGGCTCGTCGCACGACGCCGACAGGACGTTCATAGTATATGTGTATGGCACAAACCGGTGCCGAAGCCGCATGAAGTGCTTGATGCTCTCCTCGCTCTCCCTGCGGTACCGCCATGGCTCCTTGGAATTCCAGGGGCTGTTGGATGAGTGGAGGCGCAGGACAGGAGAGAATGCTCCGAACTGGACCCACCGAGCCGACAGTTCATCGTCTCGGTAACCAAGCATATGGCCGGAAATGTCGTGGCTCCACCACCCGTACCCGATGTTCGACGCCGTCGCAGTGAATTCGGGCTGGAATTCTAACGAGGCCCAGGTGGTGATGCTGTCTCCTGAAAATCCGACGGGGTACCTATGGCTTCCTGGCCCCGCATACCGAGAGAAGACGAGGGCATCGTTAGCGGTTCTTTCATTCGCACTATCCAGATATTGGAAGTGGTTTAGTACCCATAACGGGTCGATACCCGGGATGGCCGAGTAGGTGCCCTGCTGCCAGTCGATCCACCAAAAGTCGCAACCGTTCTTCTCTAACGATCGGTGGAGGATGTTGAAGTAGGCGTACATGAATTTCTGGGACGTAGCCTCGAACAGGATGGGGGCTTTATTCGTGATGTCATGGCCTAGAAACTTGGCCATTTCTTCGTATTGGTCTTCATGACAGTGGACTCCGGCATGTGGATGGTCGTTCAAAGTGATTCTGAGTTTCCGGTCGTGCAGCGCCTTGCAAAAGGCGTCGGGGTCGGGAAAAAGCTTTCGGTTCCAAGTGTATCCAGTCCAGCCGGTATGAGGAACTCGTGGATCATTGACGAGATGCCAGTCCATATCGATGACTGCCACTGAGAGGGGGACGGACTGCTCCGCAAACTTGTCCATAAGCCCAAGGTATTCCTTGTCGGTGTAAGCATGGTAGCGGCTCCACCAGTTCCCTAGGGCCCATCTTGGCAGTCTAGGTTGCTTTCCGGAGATGGCGTAGTATGCCTTCATGGCGGCCTTGTAGTCTTGACCGTAGCAGAAGAGATATCCATCGATACGGTCGCCGGGACGCCGGGGCGCTACGAAACCCTTCCCATCGAAGAGCATCGACTCGCTATCGTCCACGTCAGCGTATCCCGACCTGGATAGGATGCCGGAGCCGACATCGCAGCGGCCGTCAACCTCGTCTAGGGTCCGGGCCGTGCCTCCGAGATTCCTGGTGTCCGGCGGACCCCCATAGCGCCATTCCGCTCCCCACAGGGTAGTCTTGTCCGTGAAGATGACATGGAGGCCGTTCGGGCTGAACCTCTGCTTGTCATATGTCAGTTGGAAAGATGAGCTCCGGATGGCAAGTTGGCTCTCCGTCTCCTCGACTTTGAATTGTGGCGGCGGAAACTTGCGATTAATGGCAAAGCACGAGGCGCGATCCTCGAAGACCCCGTCGTGAGACCACTCGTACCGGAGGACTACGTCCGACAGAATGGTAAACCGATAATTGGGCCCGGTTACTGTGGCTCCAGAATCTGCGACGGGCTCGGTTGGGAACTTGTATTTCTCCATCTCTTCGGCCGTTCAGTACTGGCTCCAGTCAAAGAGGTTATGGTGAGCAGTACGATGCGTGAGGGGGGGAGGTTGAGATTGTGAAAGCTGGTTTAATATGCGAAGTGTTGGTAAGGCACCGTGGGGCTGCAGGAGGGCGGAGTGGCTCAGTGAGGTTGGGCCTGAACGCGTTCGGGATTATTTTTCGCTTCAACTACCTCCCTCGAAATATCCTCCCACCCGTGAAGCAACTATATAAGCGAGATCGTACGCACTTTGGCAACCTACAAACTATACTCACTATCAGGCCAAACCTTAATATCTCTGTCAGATATCTTCTAGCGGCGGTTTAAGGCCTTTGACATGCTAGATCTCTGATCCATTCCGCTTGAACAGAAAGTTAAAACAGATCATATCGCTGGAAATACAGGTTACGGACGATAAACATACCCCTAAGACGTATGAGGACCAAGTACGACAGAGCGCCGTCCATACATGGAGCTCTAGTGCCCCTAGACGCCGGGGAAGCCCAGTGGGTTGCTTTGACCGTTAGTGCACGGAATGCGCTAGACCTACCTACGCGAGTCAACGTTACATATATATATAGGCAGGTAGGCGCTAGAGTTCCAACAACCGGTACAGATGTATGTATGTACAATACGTACTGGGCGCTGTGCGGCCTCTACCCACTAACAAACTTACTAAGCTCGGGACAAATATTCGGAAGAACTATTTGGTAAGTACAGGACTAATCCGTGCTATGTGCGCTCTGACGATTTAGTCTTTAGACGACTAATCAACTTATTTAGTCGGGTGATAATCCCAGAGGCATATGGAGACAATGCTTGGATTAGATCGGAACCTGGAGGTGGGAATGCGGGTTGCAAGCGTGGAAAAGCAGGCATGCCCCGATCGATATATAAGCCCCTTTCGGTAACCCGACGATTCGGTTAAGGAATTCATCTAATCCTCGTTGCCTTTTAAGAATTTTCCCTTTGCTGGATTGCATGTGTTCGTATATTATGGGACTGGAAACTATCAGCGCTCATCACGAGGCCGTCGCATCTCACACGATGTTCCCCACGAGGACCGAGGAGCCGGAAGGCACTGCTGTCGAGCATATGCTCAGCAATGCCAAGGAGGCGACGGAACGCGAGAAGAGCATGACACTCTGGCAGTCGATCAAGATGTATCCCAAAGCCATCTTCTTCTCCATGACCCTCTCCCTCTGTATCATCATGGAGGGCTACGACGTCCAACTTCTCGGCAACTTCTACGGCCTGCTCCAATTTCGACAGAAGTTCGGGGTGCCTTTGGAGAATGGAGACTGGCAGCTCACCGCGAGTTGGCAGTCCGGCCTCCAGAACGGCACCCAAGTCGGTCAGATCTTGGGCCTCATGGTCGCCGGCATACTAGCCGATCGTTACGGGTACAAGAAGACGGTGCTAGGGGCATTATTTGCCCTCATTGGTTTTATCTTCATCCTCTTCTTCGCGCAGAACATCTACATGCTTTTTGCCGGCGGGGTTCTCTGCGGTTTGCCCTGGGGGGCTTTCCAGACCCTGACGGCGACGTATGCTGCCGACGTGGCCCCCATCGGCCTGCGACCCATCCTGACCACATACGGTATGTGACTTAACCCACCCGAGAATTCGTTTCGTCCCGCGCTTTGCTGATCCGCACTCTGGGCAGTCAACATGTGCTGGGTGGTGGGCCAGCTAATGAGTACTGGTATCCTCCGCGGCCTCCTCGCGCGCCAGGATCAATGGGCCTGGAGGATCCCGTACGCCATCCAATGGGCCTTCCCGCCACCTATCATCCTAGGCGTCCTCTTCATGCCCGAGTCACCCACGTGGCTCGTCCGGCATGGCCGCCTCGCAGATGCCAAGAACTCGCTCCGTCGTCTGACGTCGTCGCTTACGGAGGAGGAGATCGAGTATAAGGTTTCCATGATCGCACATACGAATGAGCTTGAGAGGGAAGCGCAGGAGGGCACCTCGTACCTCGACTGCTTTCGTGGCGTCAACCGCCGACGCACTGAGATAGCCTGCGGCGCCTGGATGGCCCAGGTCTGGTGCGGCATCTGATTCGGTGGCAACGTCGTCTACTTCCTACAGCAAGCGGGCTTCGACGCCGAGAAATCTTTCAATTTCGGTCTTGGTATGGGTGGGGTCGCGCTCGCGGGTACCTTGTGTTCATGGTTCATCCTACTCCACGTCGGTCGCCGTACGTTGTACCTCGTCGGTCTAAGCGGCATGTTCATCATCCTACTGGCAGTGGGTTTCATGGGTATCCCGGAGCCGGTGCCGGCACTAGGTTGGGCCTCGGGCTCGCTAATGTTGGTCTATGTCCTGATTTTTGACCTTACCATAGGCCCAGTCGGTTATTGTGTTGTGGCTGAGATAGCGTCCACCCGCCTAAGGATCAAGACTGTCGTGCTAGCCCGGAACGCTTACAATATCGCCAGCATCATTGCCAACTTCCTCAACCCTCCCATTCTTAACCCTACGGCGTGGAATCTCAGGGGTAAGGGAGGTTTCATTTGGTGCGGGTTCTGTCTCTGTGTCCTGGTCTGGGCTTACTTCCGCCTGCCCGAGCCTAAAGGTCTCTCGCCCGCCGAACTGGATATGTTATTCGAACAACGTGTCGGTGCACGCGAGTTCCGCAAGGTGCATGTGGACCCTTTCCAACAACAAAAGGTCGAAGAAAAGCTACCTGAATGACGGAAGCGTCAACAACTCCGCTTGGAAGAGTGCAACCATGGCATCAACGATGGCGAGTGCATCAGATAATATGCTTATAACGGAGCATTCTAATAAGTGTATGTTGTCAATAGTATAGCAAGATCCGATTCCTAATGAGTCCGCCATGCTTACAAATAACTGTTTCTTATACAAGGGACTCCTTGCTGATGGAGAAAATAAGGAGGCGGTAGGGCGGTTCTAAGGTCGGTTGTCGGTGGTCGATCGTATCATGTAGCGCTACCCCGCCAGCCCCGCATCCAATATAGGCCCTAGCGCTAGAGTCCTAGGTGAAGGTAGGTACTTACTGGTAGTTTACTTACCGAGTGGATAGGTATAACGCTACTGTAGGCGAGATGGTGGTCGACCCGTCTGCCATCACGTGGCTGAAATAACTTATTATGAGCAGATATAAGGCTCGACTTCAACCCGCTAAATCCGACTAGCCATCGTTGATAGTTCCCCAACCAAGACCCTAGGGAACTGTCTCTATACAGTCAATGACTTGCGACAGCTAGTGCTTTACGATGTTTACTGCCTCCCTCAAATGAGGACGTCGAATGCTTGCGACGGCTGCACTCTCCGGCGCGTCAAATGCAGGGGCGGCGCACCATGCACCGAGTGCTGCAAGCGCTCTGTCGACTGCACATTTCTTCGGGCTCGTAGGAAGCCGGGTCCGAAAGGGCCGCGGCCATCGACGGGCCAGAAGATCAGGGAATTCCAGAACAATAAAGCCCTTCTTCGGATAGGACCAAAGACGGCAGAGTTCCGCGACGATCGAGTGTACGGTCCCTTAACAAGTCCTTTAAGGCACCCAAGTGTGCCTATCGATCAGTATTGCCGATATACCGAGATCTTCAAGCAGCGCCTAAGTGCGGTATGGCCAGTCGTCGATTGCGATGCTCTGCTTCTGCGCCTAGCTCAGCGCCAGGACGATCATGAAACCCGTAGCCTCGCTGCGGCGTTATGCGCCGCCGTCATCGCTCAGCTACGACTCCCGGAACACACGGAGCCCCTGGATGGTATCTCTTCCCACCGATTCGCGCTTGATGCGGAACATTTCAGGGCGTTGTTTGACTATCGAGAGTCGCTCACCATCTTTTCCGTCCTGACATCATTCTTCCTGCATATTTATTATGCAAACACGCAGAAACTACGTACCGCAGGCCTCCTGCTACGAGAGTCTGTCTCCATCGCTCAGGGCATGCGTCTCGACCAACCCGCGGCTTATAGCAATCTCGGGCGCGTTGAAAGGACGTTAAGGCTCCGCCTGTTTTGGTTGCTGTTCGTTTCCGAAAGGTGAGACCGTTCACTTAGCTCCTCGGACACCCTGACTTATTAAGATAGAACCTTCTGCGCCGAGAACCGGTTGCAGCCTCTGCTCGGTCCAATAGATGAGCTGCCCGTCGAGGAAGAAGGAGCGAATGCATCTGGCAACCCCTCGTCTGGGTTTCTACGCCTCATTCAGCTCTTCATACGCCTCGAGCGGAATTTTATCGAAGCATCTGCTCAAACGGTGCCGGCTGAACTCCACATCGTTGAAAGAGAAAAGATGTCACAGTATCAGTCTTTTCTCAATGTCGACGTGGATAATGGTCCGTTTGACGAGGCCCAGTGGGTCGACCTATTCGTCACGAGGCAGTGGATCCGCACTCTGCTGTGGGAGTACACTGTGAGACATTTCTCTATGTCTTGTGAGTCGGAAGATCGTGCCTTCTCAATGCTCCTCCCTATCTTTATCGCGCATGAGACGCTCCGACTCTTCCACACCGTATCTGATAGTGCTTTTCGACCGCATGGCTATGGACTGGTAAGCCACGCATCTCAGACGCGAACCCTGACCCCTCCGCTCATAAATCCTAGGAACTGAAAGTTTTCCGCATGGCCGACTCCCTCTTGGATACGTTGGCCTGCGTGCCTCCGGCCAAGTGCAGTAGCAACTCCATGCTTGTAAAGCCCAGAGACATTCTGCACTCTTTGGAGCAGGTCCTGTCTACAGTCGGGGGACCGAATTCTCCATTCCTCGCTCGTCTGCGGCAGTGTATGGCAGAGGCGGACCTCCCGACCGGCTTACCGACGTGTCTCAGCCTCCCCGCGGGAAGTTACGCTGATATTGATCCCATCACGGAGGAATCGGTTTCAAGTCCTTCGCCACCGTGTAGCCATTCGTCCAACTAGGCGAAATCTGGATGTTGGATGTCAATTATGCATGGATGCATGAATCGAAGCAGAATTCCGGCCGCTACCACACGTGGCTACCCCCATTGTTATTCTAAGTCAGGGCAACCGCCCATGACTTGTGGCCCCATTAATAGAAAGGCTGATTCAGTCGGGAGCCTCCGGCGGTCGGATCTGCGGCTCCTATCGGATCTATGGTGCCGAAAAGTGTGAGACCCCACACTATGGCGGGACACTAGTAGATGTTATAGCTCCACATAGCCTCATGTAACTTTAATGTATTTTACAGTTTTACACCCTTGTCGCGTGTTTGGATAATAACAGCAGTTCTACACGTTACCTACTCAAGGTTAGCACTAGATACATTCTCAGAATGGTTTATAGCGACAGTACGGAGTGAACCTGCATCGGGCATGAGGCAGACAGCTGTGCCAATGACGTCTGTATGATGAAGTTCCCTGTGTGGGGCTATATAGCATACTCATAGCACATCACTCACGACTACATTCTTCATACACAGAGTATAACTCGGCGATAATTGCGGAGTCAAATCAGTCATCACATATATCGCAACTAATCTGGCGCCCTGGCCGCCTTTCAGCTATCCTAAGCTTCATTGCCATCTGCCATGCCACCAAAGCTGACACCCACGCCACTGTCATCTCTCCGCGTCTCTCGGCACGGTATTCCCTCCCATAACCTTATCCCGAATACCAGCATCCAGAACAAGCCCCTGCTACACTACCACGCGGCCTTCCCGCCGGCGACGTTGACGCCCTCCTCGATAGAGGCGCACCTCGCGTCGGTCGGGGTCGTGGAACCCCAGTGGCGCTTCTCCATGTACAACACGACGCACTTCCACTCCACGACGCACGAGGTGCTGTGCGTCAGCCGGGGCAGGGCGCGTCTCTGCTTCGGCGGCGAGGACAACCCGGGGAGGGTCGAGAAGGACGTCGAGAAGGGCGACGTGCTCGTCCTGCCTGCCGGCGTCGGGCACAGACTCCTGGAGGATCTTACTACGGAAGGAGAGGGCGGTTTCGAGATGGTAGGCTCCTATCCCAGGGGCTGTAATTGGGATATGTGCTATGGCAAGAAGGGGGAGGAGTCAAAGGTCCAGAGTATCGCCGGGTTGCCATGGTTTCAGAAGGATCCGATATACGGAGATCAGGGGCCCGTGTTGGACGTCTGATGGTAGATTTCGCCTTTTCTGCAATCGCATGCGAGTTCTTTCCAGCCCGACGTTGGGTCATTTTCCCCCTGTATATTGCTCAAAGTGTTTGTAGTCACAAATTACTATTCAGATTCTTTCTCGTTGCGCTCCTTGGTGTTCGTTTGCGAAAAGTACAAATGAATGGAACTAGGGTCGTCCCATCCGACTCTTTAACTTAACCCTTTCTCCATCTGAGTTGATACAAGTCCAAGGCGAAGTATGCTGTCTGATAACCCCTAAACACCAATGCCAGTGCCTCAAGAAGTCACCGGGACAGCCAAGTGTTGCAAGAGTGGACCTGGTAGTAAACTGATATAGAGAAGGCTCTTCGCAACGGCTGCTACTTTTGGCCATTTCAGATTTACTTTGGGTAATATTTAATGATGATATTATGGATATTTTGAAGTAGGAAGTAATATTCTCTTTAAACGTAACGTTCAACTCACACCGGAATATTATGTAAGTCAAAGCTATTCTTAGTTATGGTTGTTTCGGTACACAAGTTAAGTACGGGCCCTCCAGCCTTCTTACACTTGCTTTCAAATCGGGGCTATCTATTGCCCTGTTATACGGTAGCCACCTTATAAGGTTGGGGCTCCAGGGTGACTGAAATAGCTTACTAGTGGCCAACTAACGTCAGTACAACAATTTTTGACGGAATTGGTCTATACTCGCGCCAAAGTTTCAGGTACCAATCACTATTGTTGTTTCTGTGTGCCGCGGGACGTTTGCTTTCCCTAAGGCAACCAAAGAATCTGGCGTGGCGAGAAATTTGTACAGAAGTTAGCTGGCCCCTCGTAAGGTGAATGGTACGCAGCCGATAGTTCGCTGGAGGCTGGCCCGTGTTCAGACGATGATTTACCTCAGCGACCTGAGAAACGGGGGGCCGCCGTTCTCCAATCAGGTAGATTACGGCCAGGATCAAAAGATCAGAGCATGCATCCTTCTCTCGCTGAACCATTTGCCGGGGATCGCTGACTTTAGTCGGCCCTTTGAAGGTCGCGATGGCGCGCCTTTGGAGGGCGCGATGGCATGCCCTTGGACGGAGAAATGCAACGCGGGATGGACCCCCGGAATGCTTGGTGATCGGCTGTTGCCACAGAACAGTTGGTGCACGATATATTGCGTGGGGGTGCTGTATATAGGGTACTGAAGTTTCCGATTCCCCTAGATTTGTGAGGGAGCTGAAGACAACAACATGAAGAATACCATCATTAACCGCAGTCATTCACTGGCCACATGTCTCACCCTCACGCTGTTTCACAAGAAAGCTCAACTTCTGCCGGAGGGGTCCGAGCAGAAAATGGACGGTACTTGTACCGCGGCCCTCAAGCCCGCTACGGCAGCCGCTGGGGCCCGGCCAGAGTTCCACCTTCCGCTTTTTCCTCAACCTCTATCTACATATGGCTGCCACCTAGACTTTGCAATTACCCACCCATGGGTACCCTTTGACTGCCCACAACTTGAATTAATACGCTAAAAAAGCTTAAGTTAATATTACCTATAAATAATTATCAGAAAGGTAATTCCGTATTACTTAAGATTGAAAATATCATCCGTGGGTACTCGTGGGTAGCGTGGGTGGGTGGTTAGTGCAAACCTTAAAACAGCCTCAGCCAAGGGCAGACAGCTTAGGGAAACCCTGATAGCGACGAAGCGAGACAGACTAGGGATATCCCTCACGACGCATGAATTGGTTACCCCGTCAATAGCAATCTGGAACTCAGTCTGTTCTTGAGGCAGCAGCCACGCTACAAACAACAACCATGACATCCAACATAAGGTACAGCCCGGAACCGCAAACCCTGTACGCGCACATGTTATTAGCAAGGATCAGCCAAAGATCCTTCCTCTTCTACATAATCGCCAATGTCGGACCCGGGAAAACACACCAGCCTCTTGCCATCACCTTCCGCCAAAGCCAGGGCGCCAGTCCCGGGCAGATGAACATGAAGGCCTTGCAGGATCGTGTCAACCACGTTATACAGGACTGTGTGCGTCCCGTTAACATCTTGACCGAGCCCGCGAGCCGCATCGCGCTGGAGGCCGAGCTGTGTCTCGCTGCTAGATGGTACCAGGGGAATGAATACAAAGATCCAGATAGGGCCGAGGTTCAAGACTCGCTGCAACCCGCGTTCAACTTCTCTATCTATGATGAACGACAAGAAAGACCAGAGTTACCCTGGGCGGGTAGCATTCGGGAATTCCCTTTCATCTCCATATGTCTGCGCCTTAGTCTAAATTGCGATGATACTTACAATACGCGCGTGGGTGACGTTCAAGAGCAGTCTTTAGGGACGGTCTTCCGCGATGACAGGCTAGAGTATGGCATTGTTGTCTTGGATATCTCGGATCTGGATCGTGTGCGTTATGGCATCGTCGGCTTCGAAATAAACTACGTGGCCGCAGTGAACGTGACCTAAACGGGGAATTGGGATCCTATTGAAGGGAGACCGCCGAAGCAGGACCCGGTGCCAGTGCTGGAAGAGCACCGATCGTGTTCACCACTATCTGCTTCCTAGTACATGAAGAAGTTTTGATGTTTTGATACCAAAGATGATATCAGAACCTGAACAAGAGACCACTTGTTCAACTGAACGCTCTGGAGTGTATGTACTTCAACCTCGTCGCTCCAGACGCTCGTTGATCTCGTCCACATGCTGAGTCTCATTGCAGGTATCTGGCCCACTCCCGAAGGAGCATTGAGCTAGGCTCGAGACACTCCTGCATCTAGTTCAGATCCTCCGAGTAAGGACAAGGATATCCTCGATCGGGCAGTCGATATTCTTATCCGGGACGCCATGCGCAACCAAAGCGTAGACAAGAGAAAACACATCTAATCCATTAGTCATCCCGATTCCCATGGGCGCCTGCTCGAAAGCATCCAAGAAGATCCACTTCGACTAGGCCCTTCACAGGCCTCAGCGGATCTACTCCGTTTGGCATATGCAGGGCCCTCGCACCTCAACTGGGTAGCATACAAGAACCTCAGCTATAAGCTCGTCACGATTGCTCTTCAGTCTGAAGAGCTCAAAGACGCGACTGCGCTGAGTCTCTGCATCGACCGCATCGGCGGTTCACCGACGGTGCTGCTCGAGATTCTGTCTCGGTCCAAGACGATTAAAGATGTGTGCTTCCTCCAAGAGCCGACGCGAACCAACGATGACTTGGCTTCGCAGCTGTTTGCCCAATTATGCGCATCACCATCAAACCTCATCCATGCTTCAGACCAGCAAGATATTTCTGACGTGTGCGTACTCGACACCTTTGCGGAAGAAGTTCTGGCTCCCGGACCCAAGGAGCAGTAGCCACAATGGACTGAGCTATACATCGCCTATTCACGCCTTCCTGTACAGCACATGTTCGTTCGACAGCAGTTCGTCGATTTGGAGGATAACGCTAATAAGTTTTGGCCTTGTCACTTCTTCCTTGGCGACGCCCTTCTGAGGCCCGAGCGTTTGCCGTGGGGTTTCTGGAGTACTGCCGCTCTGTGCTGACTGATAGGTATCTCTTCAGCTTTACTAGTACTCCGCCGGACCTTCTTTCTTACAAGAAGAAGTCTTCCGGGATGACCATTTCCCCTATTTCTGCCGAGGACTTCGCAATTCCTGGACGGTGCAGCATCACCAGGACAGGTAGCGGCGAGGCCACCGAGCACCAACGCGAGTGTTGGCCTCTATTGAGAGATCTAGAATCTGGCAGCTGGGTTGTACTAATTTCGCACGAGTGGTCTACCGGTGTTCCATATCTTCGATACGCGTTCATTAGAGCGAGACAGCGGATTGTCGTTCCCGATGATAGGTCAGCATCGCCAGGGCGTCTCGAAGGGCTTGTCAGACCCGAGTATGTGGAAGCGGTTGGGACCGTGAACGAATTCTTACAGGAGACCACATCCGAAGTCGACACAGCGCTGCTGGATAGGCCAATGAACGAAATGCTACGCATCCTGAAGGCCAGATGGCCGACTGAGTTGGTGCCCGGCATGAGCTACATATCTGTACTTGACGATGGTGAGGCGCGTTCTATTCTAAGAGACTTTCTCGAGGATGCGATCTGTGAAAGAGAACTTGAGGCTAGCGATGCAGGTGGACCCCGAAGGTATGTAACTCACCCCCGTCTTGAACTCTTTTTCGGTCTTCTTTTGCCACCATATGGTCGAGGCGACTCGCTCGAATCGAGGGACTAAACGGGCTGACGAACCGACAGAGTGCAACTGGTATCCAAAATTGCCAGAGACAAACGATGCTCAAGGGAAGCAACATCGGGCAAGGAACACGGCCATACTCAAGTCTCTTCTTGACCCTGATGTTGAGGGCGAACACCCATTGGGCGCAGAAAGAATGGTTTATGCCGAGAATAATGACGACGATCTGTAATTAGCCGACCGTGGCGCACGTTGAGACTAGATGAGAAGGCGAGACGACCGGGATGCGGATCGAAGGGCTCTGTCGCGTCCAGCAGGGGGGCTAATTTAATAGTGGTAAGCCACTCTATCTTGTTAAACTTAACAGTATCCGCCAGCTTTCTCGCGGGATCGTGGTCGATCGAGGAATAAATGCGTTTCGTGTCCAGCTTTTCCTCGACAATCGTCCTCCATGCCGGCCACTGCACCTCTTGAGGAAGCAGGTACTTCTCCCTGGCAATGTAAAAGTCGCTCTAATGAGCTATGAGTGGGGAATACGAAAAGAGGAAGCCGAGCGCGCGTTCCCGGCGGCCTCTGCATGCACAAATTCTGTCCGTTAGACATGAGGCCCGGTCTCTGAGGACAACGGAGGTACTCCTTCCGGAAGCGCGGCTCGAGCAAGAACCGCGGAGGGGGCTTGATGAACATGCGTCCCGTCGCCCACACGTGGTGCAGATCCATCTTCTCGGTAGTCACGACCTCGCGGTTGAGAAGACGCCGATGGTGGAGCGGACGGGGTGGCGTGGGCAGTTCTGCAAACCACAACCAGTTATGGATGTGGGCCATCGTGAACGGTAGAGGACGTCGGGGCCACTAAGTCACCCATCGCGCTTACCATTTGGTCTCGAAAGGCTCGCTGATGCCTGCTTAGCACGGTTGGCGCTATGTCGAAGGCGAGCAAAAAGGGGCTGTCGGCATGAAGTGAGCCGGCGCTGTGTGCAATCCAGTCGGGTAGAGAGACCTGGAGCCAGAATGAGAAGCTTCCAGCTTCAACCTAGCTCTTGGGGACGGTACGGCAAGACATGTTGAGGAGAATGGTATGAAGCCGAAGTCCAAGGATAGAGCGGCATGGTGGGTAATATCCTGCATGCCAATAAGTAACTATTCGGGCAATATCGATCGCCGTGGATAAGGCATTTACAAGAAAAAAAAAAAGAAGAAAATAAAAATAAAAATAAAAAAAGCAAAAGCGAAAGGGGAGGCGACGGTTTCGGGTGAAAAGAAAGTCGAGAGCACCAGGTGAATACTTGGATGAGCGTTGTAGTTTATGTATAGGGTTGAAGCCACACATAGCATTAAAGCAACGCAGCACTAGCTATGCCACCAAGCACCATGGCGGAAGGGGTCGCACACAATCCACCAAGCTCTTGGGTTTTTGGTTTACTGCGGATATCGTGGACGCCCAAGTACTACTAATGTGTATGAGAACATACTTATCTACTTTTATCGCGAGCGCGCCGGACAGGGACTGGTGATGGGAGTGGATGCGCCACAAGTATCTGGTAGGGATACGGCATTGCGTGGGCGTTTTGCTGGAGAGCAGACTGCGGCCTAACCTTCAACTATAGATTGCTGCTGGTTAAGTACCTATCCAGGTATACATACCACTTTTAATCTATTGCATACTATACCACGCGGTGATTCACCCGGTTGTCGCCTGAGTGTCATATCTTATTTCTCCTTGGAAATCCCAGTAATTACGTGTTGTTCTTTTGCAATTGTAATGTCTTCAGCATTCATGAAGGTACAGGCGCCTCAGTGTATACTCTTGAGAAAATAGCGGGGTGACTTTTAAGCTTACCTGAGATCCAGGCACGTAAGGGGGCTACGCCCATACTTAGCAGCTTGCATAGTGTTTAGAACATAAAAACTCGACGGTGGTTTAACCTCAGAACAATATTTCTCAAGATACATAACTCCTACCTAGCACTTAAGGTGCCTAAGTAAGTATGTACTTAGGGACCCTAGTGAGCAAGAACCTACATAATAGCACGCTGTCCCATTATCACTTATCTCGTATGTTTTTGTTCTAAGGCCCGGATACCATCCAACATCACCAAGTGTGGAGCGGCACAACAACTTCTTTTCGTGGGCTGGCCAATGCTGCGTTCGCCTGTCAGCTACTGTACCCAAATACGTCCATCCAATGTAGCTGGTCGTCGCTAGCTGCAAACCCTCGCTTACGCAATCAACAACGCCCTTACAACATGGAGAGGCTTCCACAAGAAGTTCTGGCGAACATCGCCATTATCGTCCCCAAGACATTGAACCAGGGTGCACCCGAGGAAGGTCAGCCACCGTCATTCATTTGACCAGCATGGCGACCGTATCACGCGCATGGCAGGCTGCAATAGAAAAGCTCAGCTTCCAAGACCTGAGCATCCAGAGTAAGCCCGGGGCCATTTCCCGCCCGGCTACGGCACTGCAGAGGAGACGCAAGCCGCGCTGGCCTTTGCGCGCTCCATGTAGCCGGAGACTGACGAGGACGGACTCGGCGACAACCGCCGGGACTTCCGCTGGATCCCGAACGACGAGGTCATGATCGCTATGCTGGAGGCCTTCGCGCGCCGGCTGCATATGCGGGCACTGAAGTCCGCGTACCTGGCTACAGAGGTCGGGGGGAGTGGGGCCACTGGTTCGTGTCCTACGGGGCGTCGGGATACGCGTGCGCGGCCAAGGTGTGCCTGTAGGGGCCGGACGCGGTGCTGTCTCGGGCGCGTGTCATTTTGCATGTGGAGACTGGAGGCCGGGAGAGGACCTGCTGGGGTTGTTTCGCAGCATTGAGAAGGAGACTTTTGGGGAAGAGGCAGTTGTCGCTTTCTTGCCGTTCTTATACTGATATCCTCTGCGATTAGGGGAGATTCTCGTTCGTTTTGAGCCGCGTGTACCCGCGGGAACTTGCGACGACGAAGCACAGTCGCGAGAGGATGTGAATAGCGCAGACGGCGACTGATGATATCGGGGTTGGCGCTATGACCGAAACAGCAAGTTCATAACTGAGGTAGACCTGACCTGAGTTTGATGAAAAGGGAGTCGGTCTCTTAAAAGCATGCATGCACATTTCAAGGCAATCTCGACGAGCGTTTGAAAAAGGCTAGTCTTATTTTGCGCCTATCTAGTAGCGGTTATACAGGATGGACTCTTTGATGATTGTCAGTGTCGACTCCTCCAAGTTTCCCGGCAGGGCCAGGAGAGGTCCATTAAGCTTGCCGGCAGAAGTTGATAATGTTTCTCTGGAAATTGATGCCGAACAGTAGATGTCCTTGTCCTGTGATCGTTCGATCGCATGTCCATAACTCAACTCTTGCACAAGACCTTGCAATAACTCAGGCAGCCCCAGCATCTGTATACTGGACTCTGGCGAGCAATTCTGCAAGCGGACATGATGTGGCCGCCATGCTCTGGTGCCCAGGACGGTCGGCACATACATTCCAGGACGCTCCTTGATCACGAATTCCTACACCTTGATACTCTTGTCGAACTTTCCCTCTTGCCTCTTGCGAGCATCCTTGACCGACTGCCAACTATGCCCTATTAGTCTGCAAAACATGCGGAAGAACCGCTTGCCTAGTCCAGTCATGGCAGGGCCGAGGTTTCTGCCAAGGAGAAGTCCTGTTCGAATTCGAAGAGTTCCCGTGTATTACTCTCCGCGTACATGCACACTCCATAAGTCCCTGGATAACGCAGCGCCTACATATTTTGCAACCTCTAAGGTGTGGCACTCCCTAAGAGACAGCTCTAGGCCCAGTTACCCAGTTATTCTTCACCGCCTGTCAAAGGTCGCTGGTAATTCGACCGGATGGTGCTCCGCCCCCAACTCCTGTGGTATAGGCGTGTCCGCCATCTCCTGCGGCACGTGCGTGTTCGCCATCTCGGGCGGTGCCTTTACCGGCTCGTGATATGATGCAGACGAGGGGCCGTAGCCGGGACCACCCTGGTGATGGTCGTAGCCATGGTAATAGGGCGCCGATGCAGTCGTAGAGTCTAATTCCGAAGCAGCGGCAGCCTTCTTCCGTCTGCGCATAAACCAGAAGGCAGTGGCTGCGCCTAAGCCTAAGCCACCTAGACCGACACCAATACCGATGCCCGCCTGCGCACCGGTGCCCAGCCCCGTATTGGCGGCGGGTGGGCTGGAGGCCGCATCAGTTCCCGCCGGTGTTGGAACCGCCGCGGGACTTGTCGTTACTAGGCTCGTTGTCGAACTGGGCGTGGCGCTCGGGCTCTCTGAAGATGTGGTACTAGACAGCTCCGGGCCGAGGGTGGTTAGGCTGCGCTGGCTCAGTTCATAATTCCATTGCACGCTATTCGACCCATAGCCGGCTGACGTGTTGGGGCGCAAGTTGAACCAGCAGGGCGAACCGTCATCCGTCCAGTCCAGTTGTATCATATGCGACGCATTGAAAGGCTCAACTTGATCGAGGGTCTTCTCTGGGCAGAAGTTCAGCTTCGGGTCATCGCAAACTGCTGTGCTCCTGTCTCAACCGCGGCCTTGGCTTTGGGGAAGCAGCTGAGCAAAGGAGGGGGTCAAAATTGAGTTGACTCACGTATAACGCTACCGCTATCTGACAGGCAAAAGGTATACAGCAGCGGCTCGTCGAAGTAGGACGTCCATGCCACTTGGACGGTATCCAAATAATGAAAGGTCAACGACGCTGATCGTGGCGGGTATACCCATCTAACGCCGTGGTCCGGATCATTAGGATCGATTTGTGCCGATGTCAACCGGGACAGTCTCAACAGCCCGACTGTGAGGCATACGAGGGCGTATTTCATGGTGATCAAGTCACGTTCCAACGCGTCAGCGGTTTATTGATCGCATTGCACAGGAAATGGATCCAAGACTAAGCTGGGAGAGAGAGTTGTGGAGGGTGCGGTAGCGTGGAGGGGACGATTACTTAACCGGCCGTTATTGCGTCTCCGACTACCCCGGCGCGCGCGGGTAGCCTAGACTAGGCGTCTTTTGTTGCGCACCAAGCTGGCGACAGGTCGTTGGCTGCGCCCTGACTCCCTTGGGGCCTAGAGACCTTATCTAAACTATTTCCGTATATAAGCCATCTCGGCAGAGAAGATCCTTCCTTGCCAAATATAGAAAGAGATTACTGTCCTGGGTCATGCACCGCTGCATATCGCTTCGCTTGTCCCCACATATCTGCCCCACTCGACCTTACCATAATAAAGCAATGGTAAAGAACGACCAGGGCAGGCAGGGGTCCAAAGTGGTAGGCTGACAACGGACGAGAGAGCTAGCCCCATGGTATCAGTTATCCCAGGCCCGATTACTCGATGAATATTATAGTCCTAGGTCCAATAACACATAGGTGGATGATACGAGATGCGGCCGCATCGATGCGAAGTACACGGGCTACACTCCTAGGTGCGACCTCCGACTGTTTGGTGGCTCATTGGGCGGTCTCCAACCTTACTAATACCCCAGTTTGAAATCGGATGTATTTCCTCCAGTGTCTCCCTACCGTACCGGAACGGTTCCCTTTCGGATACGGTTGCCTCTTCATGCCGCACAGGAGCCAGCGCAAAGCCACTGGCCAGGAAATCCGGCGCCTTGATGACAGACAAAGGAGACAAGGGGGAAGGTGAAGAGGATACCGAGAAGTCGACCCAGTGGTTGAAACGGCCAGGGATATTGAACGGGCGCCAAGATTTGAGGTCCAGGCAATCATGCCAGTCCCCACCCCACCGGGAGGATGGGAGCAGTGTATCTTAACGTTGTCTCTAACAGCCATATCTTGACTTTCTTACTCCAATGGCATGATCCCCTTAAACCACCATGGCCGTACACATGAACTCATCATTCATTTGACAACTCTTACTGTCGCTGATCCTTGCCCGGCCATTGTGTCGCGGTCTAACGTTCAACCCGCCCATCTCAAGTTGTCGATGTACTTCAGTTTGTATCAACGTTCGCATCGGTTTTACAGGCTGAGATGAGAACTGTCATCCTCGAGGATGTACGTTTTGCACCTTGTACGGCCCAGTTCTTCTTCCGGGGACTGCCCTCGCCGCAGTACTTCCACGAAGATGTCGACGTTGCGGCCGACGAAGAGTTTAAGGTCCGAGAAGGCTGTCGGAGTCTGCACACATCGCCTTCGAGTGCTCGGTCGCCTTGATACGCTCGGTGGGGTCGTCTTGCCATCTTGGTTCTTGACAACGTCGCTGGCCTAGTAGGAAAGGACTATTTAACGTTAGCGGTTATCTCTATGCGCGCTTCGAGAGCAAGCAGGATCCAAGTCCCAACGTCCCGTTTCGGGCACTATGTAAAGTTCGATAACTACTATGCTCCCGAAGCAATTTTGAGAAATGGCTACTGGAAAATCCACTTTCCTCAGATCCGCCCAAGACCGCGACGAGGATCCGTAATTGTCATGCTGGATAAGGTTGGGGACGGAACACTGTAACGCAATAATAATGCCTAAAGTCCAACTTACGCCTCTCGTCCCCGACTACGACCTGCTGTATCTCCAATTCAGTAAGCTACAACATATAAGCGCATAATATGTCAGGATCCCAAAGACCGTCTTGGGAGATACGGTATACAAGGTCGGAAGGTGCTACGCTTACGGAACGGAGGAAACGGTTTCGCCCCTGGTCCACCTACAATACGCATGGCGATGTTTTCAGTCGCTGCGCAAGGCAGCTCCTTAATATGGTGGGTGTCAATACGTTGCGGCCGGATGACCTTGAAGATTCGGAGTTATCGATTGCCGCCGTAGAAATCCGGAAAGTACAGCGGGCTCCCAAGGTAGACAGAGTTCCCCGGCCCCCGGGGGGGGCCAGGCACACAATTGTCCCTAGTCGAAACTTGTGGGGCTAGCTTGTACGAGGACTAGGCTGACATGTGCATTCTTATTAAGCTTGCGGCCGCTAGTAAAATCATCTCAGGGGGGACGATGCGACTAATGACGATGTCATTCGAAGGTCTCCTATACTACTATGGTATCGGGCATAGTTTTATACACTGTCAGGTATCAGTGGGTCGCGCTAGTGGCAACGCTACCTAAGTTAGGGCAGCTTTTACAGGGGCAACCACAAGGACATGCGAAGAATTGTAGCCCTTTTGCAACCCCTAATCCAAGGTAGGTTATAGCTAAGTGGGTCTCCTAGCTAGCATACCTAACAGTGTGATAAGACTTACCCCCTAACCCCGTAGTATGGTATCAGGCATATGTTTTAACAAACTGTCGGGTACCGGTGGGTAGTAGCCACGCCGCCCAAATTAGGTGTGGCTTTTACTTGGGTCAACCGCAGGTGCATGCGAAAAACGGCAAGGCTTTCTGCAACCACTACGTTATCACTAAGTGGGTCTTCTAGCTAGCATACATAACGGTGTGTTAAAACTTACCCAAAATACCATAGCCACCAGCTGATCATGCGCATTCATCAAACCGGACCACATCTCATACCGCATCTGTCGCCCATATCTATACGCTTTGGTCCGCTATTCGCCGGGTTTCACCCTTAGTCGATAGAGAAGGAAGCATTGTCATGTAGCGCTGGTATGGTCTACTATTCACACATACATCATGATAGCCCGAACAACATGGCCATGTAATTATCAAGATAAAGGCATGTATTGACAAATCTACTCTTGTCAGCATTTCTCGCTCTTCCAAGTCGATTGCATGCTCCACTCACTTGCCTCCTGCCACACTACGGAACGGAAAGTACCGTGGAGCTCGAGGACGACGGATTGAAGCTGAACTCACACGGCGTTCCTTAACGCTACAGTTGGCGTCGGCGCAAGATACACCGCAGTTAGCATAGGCGCTCTTCGATAGAGGAGGCTTGGATCCCGCTCTGATGCGCGGTGTAGGCTTTCGTTCCAAGGGTTCTTCTGTAGTTGCGCCTGAGGAATTGAACGTATTGGCGCGCCGTTTCGTGCGAGCACTACGTTCTGCCAAAGCGTCACTGGCGGTTGCCTCGCTTTCGTAACCACCAAGCACCTGCTCGTCGGAATCCCATGATTTCGCAACCGATAGGGCAGATTCGGCCAAACCGTCTCGAGAAGCAGGAAACGGAACGCGGAGCGGTGCTTGCGGCTCCGTAGACGGCTTGGTCTCCTCCGAAATGGGTGGTTCTGCTTTCGGGTCTTCCGGCTCCTTTGTGGTAGAGTGAGCTTTCTCTGTGCTTCGAGTGGAGACTAGAGCCCTTCTCTTCAGCTCGAGTTTCTTCGGATCAAAAGAGTCTGGCATGGCATCCGAGCAACGCCACTTGTTGCGCAAGTAACGCTCATAGGCCCGAAGGTCGTAGTCCGGCGGTGGCCTTGCCGCATGACTCGATCCGTTCCTAAAGTTCGCTTTGCCTCTGGCATCGAACTCACCGTGATGACCGCTATGGCGGTCGAAACGCTTTGAAATGTCGGGAATATATTCTGGCGACATCCTCGATAGACTACTCTAGTTAGCCTTTCGACTGCTAAAAGGATTGGAGATTGATGGGAAATTGCTTTGGGTGGCCGTCCAAAAGTATTGAGTGAGTGGGCAAGGTCCTTGGTCGGTTTTATCCTTGTGAAAGCCAGACTCTTTCACTTCAACTCTACTTTTGTCCCTCCGAACAATTTTCCCAAACACAAAGGTAACGAACACGCACGTCACTGAGGGCGAACACTTTGAAATAGGAACAATGAGGCGGGCGATGATGTACGGCGCTAGCTAACTAGGGTCTGCGTATCTTGCGAAACGTAACCAAGACCCTGTTGATTTAATCGAAATGGATAAGAGGGTTCTCGGCTTATCTAGCATAAGCCATTCAGCCCCGTCGTACCCTACCTCTAATGGAGTATATGTAATTAGCCTATACGGTTGCTATCCTCATAAAAACGCAGTATGTGCCCTCGTCTGCTTCGACAAATATTCATGTCAAAGCGTAGCGAGTACACCTAACTTGGACCTATTGCAAGATCGCTACCCGGTTGCTGCCACTCACCATAATGGTACCAAGAATTACCAGTAAAGCTCCCAATCTTTCTAGCTCGGATGTAACTGAGTGATTCGGCGGTAAGTGAGGATTCAAGTAGTGCCGTTCACTTCAGAAACCCTCCTCCTCGTAACCACAACATCTAACCCTTTGCCCTTCGGGAAACCAGCAAAGAACTCGTGATAGGCCTTCCAGTCCTCATCGTTGGTGTCATACATTTCCATGCCGAAACCCGAGTTTGGGCTAAAGAGACGAGAGACGGTGAGGTATATATCGATTTTAGCAAGTTCCGCCCCGAGACATAGCCTAGTCCCGCGGCCCCACGGCATCAGGTAGCGATTTGCAAACTTCCGATCGACCGGGTTGGTCCAGCGTTCAGGCTGAAATGCGAATGGATCCGGGAATATTGCAGGATTGTTGTGGATGTCCTGTGAGGTAGTGGATATAGTCGTCTAGCCCAATGGAAAACAAGAACGTTAGCAAAAGGTCAACTGCAGGGCCGAAACGAAGTACTCAGCAACAGGGTCTAGTCACTTACACCTTTCGGGATAGTCCACTCTTTATACCGCAAATCCTGGTCCTTACAGATCCTTGGGAGTCGAGTTGGCGTTGGGTTCGCTAACCGAAGTCCCTCGTTGACGACACCTGTGATGTAGGGGAGTTCTTTCAGCTCCGAGTACTCAAGTGGGCCGCCTTTGGCTTCCTCGGCGTTGCCTAGCTCGTGTCTCAAAAGGAGAAGCTTTCCGGGGTCGCTGAGAAGGGAAGCGGTGATGGTGATGAGGGTACTGGCCGTGGTTTCTGTACCAGCCATGATTATGCTGCGGGTCTCTGAGAAAAGCCGTGGAAACGTCTTCTCTTCGAGTGGCAGCGAAGAAGATACCAGCGTTTGGATCATGTCTGGGTCCGTCCCTGGTGCGGGTTCCGGCTTATTCATGGAACGCTTCACGCAAGAAATCATCATCTACTTTGAGATCAGCATTTGCGTGCTTGCACATCCAGCGGAACGGAGCATCGATATCGCGAAGTCGTTTTAAATGACGGAGGCGACTTACCTCCCTCATCCACTGCACCCGACCGAAGGCGGGGTTCATTCTCTTTGCGACGGCCTCAGGGAGACAGTGTAGAACGGGAAGAAAAAGACCGAACGCGTGACGGCTTAGCATGCTCAGCTTCACCACGGTCTTCACGCTCAGGTTGAACTCGTGATCGAATGTCGGCTCGTCCAGATGACCGAACGGAGTACCAAAGGCGAAGCCGGTCGCAACATCAGTGGCGAGGCACCTGAAGGCATCGCTCAAGCTAACAACTCGGCCGTCCTTCTCTTTCAAGCGATTGCACAACTTCTCGACCTGAGCCAGGATTATGGGCATATAGTTCTGGATGTTCGTAGAGGAAAAGTAGTCCTGCAAGGGCGCACGGCGCAGTTGATGCAGCGCGTGCGACTCTGCCGTGTTCGTACTGGGAAACATGCCAAAGAACCGCATGTAAAACCAATGGGGTTTCGAAGCTCTTGACGAATATTTGTATACTCCATTCCAGTCTGGGTCCGAGATATGTACTTCGCGTGGGTTAATACGGACAATCGGGCCTGGAGAGTTAATGCGTCAATAAGAGATTCGTAGCAATCGCCCGGATGCCACAGGCACTTTACCGTAGCGCCTATGCATCTTCTCTATCTCGACCCAGTATCTACCTCCGCCATCTTTAACGCATTGGAAATACGCTTCGTAAAGTCCAGTCGACGCAGCTAGTAACGGTCCCGGAAATCCAGCGAGGGGGTGAAGGGTAAGGCGGTATACCACTACCAGGCCGGCCGCGATGGCAAGCCCAAAGAACGGTAGGGCTAGCGGTCCAAGGCCGCGCAAGACATAAGACTCGTGGACGTCCATTTTACCAAACACGGGAAAGTATGTACATGTAGCTGTTGAGCCTGGGTTTGAACATTTTATAATGGTTGTTCCCCGTCGTACATAACACCGGCTCATATGAACCCAATCTAATGCTCGCTTCCGGAGGCCGAGGCAGGTATCCTTGATCGTCAATAAGGTTCATACTTCAGATGATTCCTAAACAAATAACATCTTCGCTACTACACTGCTCGCTCATCTCTACTAGGTTGTGACGTATATGCCACCACCTAATGCGTATGTGACCGACCCAGCTGTGATCTAAGCCGGGTTTCCGTTCTGAATATTTTCTGGTTGAAACCATCAATTAACAAGGCAATTCCTTAGATAATTGCAGAATACGAACGCCAATGTTATTATGTGTCAGCTTTTGAACGATACTTTCCATTTACAGTGAGGGAGTCATCCTCCAGCAGTAGTGCTTGAAGTTTATTCGTTTCGGTTGCTGAATAGGGGCTGCAGCTGGCGAGACCGGTCTCGGGCGTCATTAGTTCCAGGCAAAAGACAGGCCCGACAGGGCACCAAAGGGTGATTGGGAGGCTTTCCCTAGCTGTAGCTCAGTTCGCTTGATACCGTAACTCTGTTTAAAAGGACTGTTCATTAAGGAGACGGAAGGTTCAGGGCACAGGGGCACAGGGCATCGGGGACAAGCGCCGCTAATCAAGGTTTGAATACGACATTTTGGCTCTCACGCACGTTGGACCAACGACTATGGGATAAATTACAACATTACCCCCATTAAAGCCCCAAATACTGCTCCAAATTCCAGTGAGAGTCGAGGACAAATCAGTTAGTACCCGTGGTCATTCCGCCGGCCCCCAGTAGTATTACTTCGATGCCATTCAGGACGACCACGCCGGGCAGTTGCGTTCTGAGAGCAACCAAATGGAAGCGCTTACTCGCTTGGCAGCATGTTGTTGATCAATACTCCGCGTTTGCCACTTTAATAACTTGTCTGTCTGCATAGACATCCCCAGAGCGGTCACCGAACGGACATGAAAGCAGTAAGCACCAATGACGACGAAATATCATAGTGATAATTCCCATTACGCAATCGAAACCATTTACGAGCCCCCATGAACAGATTAACTAAAGATCAGATCAAAAAGGTCTCTCTTACGCCTTATAAGTAATACGGGTATCCCTTCACGTGATCGCTTACTGTAGCTACAGGCCCCGCTCGGTTGAAGCGTAAAAAGGGGGACATGCTGTGACGAACCCAGCCGCATGATTGGATGGCGTAATTCAATTATAGCTTCTGCTATTAAGTATATCAAGAGGTCTCACTGATACACAGTTAGCTAAGTTCTGAAAGAATTGCTTTCGGCCCATCCACAACCCCCTGGATATTTATCAACCTGTATTGCGTGTCGTGCGACTTCCGCACCACCAACACGTACTTGCAGAGTTCCACTCAGCAGTGGGTCAATTTTATGGCGCCGGGCGTCGCGGACATCTTCGAGAATCAGCTGCACCTTCAGCTCTGCCAGATCGATCCCGCCGGCCGCAAGAATGAGTGATGCCGCCCCAGCCTCGCTCACGTCCGGCTCCATTGATCGCAGTCTGGATCACAGTCAGATCTGCTCTCCCACCTTTTTACCAGAATGAGAGGGACGACGATAACGAAGCCCCGTCTAATTAATGGATCTCTGACCGCCGCTTAAATAACCACCTACAGCTTTTGACATTTCGTTTAACTTTCCTTAATTTGTTAACATAATACGGTATTAGTGATAGTTAGATTGTATGAGGATAACAGTGTGCAGCCAGTTATGAAAACTATTAAGCAGGCCTAAGCAAGTATTTGCCATATCACTGGTATTAGATTCCCTCAGGACTTGTCAAAAACTAATTGTGGTTTTATATGAAAGGACCATGCAATATGCAGGCTCCTCGACACATATCTATATCTTGTTCTCTAAGGATAGCTTCTTATAATATCCTGACTATATTCGACAGTTACGTGTAAATCTCCGTGAAGCTGTGAATCAATACTGATGGTGTTGAACAGTGAGCCCCTATTCGATACTGAAACCTCCACCATAACACCTTAGCTCTCATCACCACATACGAGGATTCTAGAGAAGTAATTAACCCTTTAGAGCCTTAACGGTTGGAGTGGAGATGAGAACGTCTCTTTTTCTTTGATGTCAAATGGAGGGCTGCCAGTTCCAAATCGACATCGACAGGGTGCATCGAACTCTTTCTTCCTAAAGTCGACAAGCCCGTCCAAGTAGTACTGACTAATGTTTATTAAATAGGCCAATAGAAGAACACGTTGTCTCTTATTCTCTACATAAGTATTTGCTCCTGCTTATCGTTGTTCATGGGACGGCACACTCTACTTCAGATTTCAGGGGCTGAGTCTCCCTTTTCCAGGCGGAAAGCTGTACACCATATAAGATGTGGTTTTTCTGCGTGCTCTGCATCGTGCTGCTATAGTAGTATTCCAGTCACATGGTTATGGCGTGCGCTGTAGGCCAAATGCGGCGTTTTGCGTGGCAACGTCTCCGACGCAATGACCCGTACGTGATGAAGCTTCAACAGCAACCAAATCTCCCGGCCAATCTGGTTGCTCTGGAGGACATCCAACCGAGGCCACAGGTTTCTCTGCCTACCTAGTCGACCATTTCCTTCATCATCCAATCCTCCAACTTTCCTCTCCCCTTCATCTTCCAGACAAACACACATACCAAACACACACATACCAAAAACAAACATACCCATACACACTCTTGTCTGCGCCTCTACAATCATCACGATCTCAATTCTGCTCTACCTACGTCCTGAGTTTCATCTTCACGATGTCCTCTTTCCTGAAGAATCTCAGCATTCTGCTGATGGTCGTCCTGTTGGCGCAGGCGGCGCCCTTCAGCCAAGGCGCTCGTCATAACAGCACCAACACCCAGACAGTCTCTCGACCGGGCATCTCGGACACTTTGGCAATGCCTACAGTCATGCAGACAATTCAACGCGTGAATGTAATCTGCACGACAGCCGTCTCTATCGATTGTGAGTAGTTGAGACCCATTGCGTGCCGCGTTTTCGCGTCTTGGATCATCCCTCTAGCTAACATCTCGCGTCATATAGTTGCCCCCACGCACCTAGCGACTCCGACTACGATCAGTGTCACTACTCTGCTGAACGCGACGGCTACTTAGGACGCATGGACTGACGTGACCGACGACTGTCTCGGCCTCCATCGTCGATCTGAACCCACGCTTGTAAGTTCCACAAGTTGATTTCATCTTGCGTCCGTTACTAACATGCGTTCGTTAAAGTGGCTCACCCATCGCGTTCCCTTTGGCCGCAAGGGGAGGAAAAGGCTCTCACTCGGACTGTGGAAAGCCCAGCAACACAAAGGTTAAGCGATGGCGCGCCGGTGGCCGGTACTCTTTTTCCCACCAGGACCAACGGTAGGTTTTAGTAAGGCCGGCAGGAATGGAGTTAGAGTGTATGTATTAATATGATCACTCTTATTACAAACGTCTCGTTTGAGTGGTGTTGGTATTTATTCGTTCCCCGATGCTGCCTGTCGGCGTAAAAGACGTATCTTTGTACTTGATGATTGAAGCCGGACCTGAGTTATCCCAACTTGCCTCGGGGGAGTTGTACAGTGTCAATCAAGTAAGCGGGTTTGGCATATAAAAGCGTTGAGGAACAACCAAGTCAACCGCGTGAAAAATATATTGTGTAACCCGACTGAAAGAGAGTTCCACGTTCGTGGCAATGTAAGTGTTAACAGTACGCCGAAGTCTAATGATATACAATTCAACGCTTGGCTCCTAACTGTGAACTTTCTACTTGCTGCCGGTAACCCCCAAACTTCCGGCAGGAGATATGAGCCTTTAGTAGATCCATGGGCCTCCATGCGATGATACTGCTTTTCGCCGAACTTGTCAAGAGTCTGCTCGCACTGATCACAATGAACAGGCGTTTGTCGGCGCGTCAAGCCAGTCAGTACAAGGCGAAAAGACTGTCTGATCGTTGGGAAAGCACAAATGTGGGAGAAGGTCAGGTGTGAGCCAGGCCTCCCAGGGTAACCCACCCTAGACACCCATAAATCATCTCAGGGACCCAGCTTCGGCTCCAAGTAAAGACGCCGTACAAGGCTATCTTCCCTCAGCTTTGCCCCTCTTTACTGCGGCCCACCTCCCCGCCCCTGCGGGTGCCACTGAAACCCCAGATCTCCTTCCTCAGCTCTTCGAAAGCTGGAGGGATCTTCTCAGGTAGGTCCGTGCCGAGCAATATCTCGCGGTGCGCAAAGACATGTGCCTAACGGTAAGCCTACATACGCCACGGTGGATGCGCTGTACGTTTCGCGCTGGGGAATAAAAACACGGGCCTCTCGATGGATGGAACCCGTCTTTGTGTGTAGCAGTGCGGAAATCTATTCATATACCCCTTTAAGAGGCGGAGCACCATCAGTCCCTTGGAGATTGTTGGCAAGCAGGAAGGCGTCTAGGACAGCGACGGGGACTTCGAGTCCGCGGAGTATGGTAGTTGAAGGCATTTTTGCTTGATAGTGTCTCCCCGAGCACCAGAAGAGCACAGCTGTAACTGGAGCGGTTACAGCATTAACTATATATGGAATGGGAACCACATGTTTCTGTTAGAATAGGGGTAATGATGTCCCATACCACTTGTGTATATGCAGATGCGTAGTCCCCCAAGCCTCAAGGCTGGCCACTTAATATGGAATCCAGCGGGTATTCAACCTAACTTCTAACAGTTTCCGTCGTTGATCGATTCGAATGGTCGTCGACGTCTACATTTCTTGGGCACAGATCACAAATGCCAGTTACGGCTGTGCTCCTCTAGCAGTCGGGGGAATAGCGACGTGGGTAGTACACAGTGAGGAGGGATTCGAATATACAAGTACCAAGGGGGGGAATCAATTACTCGGATGTAAAACGGAAAAGTTTGTAAGACGGAATTGCAAGGAACAGGCTGTCTGAATTGAATGTGTACGTGCATAGTCAGCGGTTTGACCCTCCTTAAGCCGTCGTGACCAGTCCAGCGCTTAGGCGGTAACTAATTAAACAGGGTTTATGGACGAATAATGATATCCTACAAATAAGATTATGATTATAGTAAGGCTTGTGCTGTCTCTCGGCCGATGATTGGTAGATGAAAGTAGGAGGTCGTCATAGTCTATGAGGAGCGACTTGCAGGAGGGAAGGAAAAAAAAAAAGTCACCATGGGCATCGAAAATGAATCCGAGGCAATATGTTGGATGTGGTGGCATGGTGATTAGTGCTCACTAACGTGCTGCATAGGTGCGCGGGCTTTCAAGGAAAACAAGGCTTCGATTACTGATTCCTTAAGGCTCGAGCACGGCATACCACATGGGTAAAAAGGTCAGTCCTCTTTTAAGTAGGGCGCCTCTTATACAGCAGTGCCGTGTCTATACGAGTGGCTGTCTAGAGGTGCTCGAAAATTGTCCACATAGGCGAGTAAGCTAACAAGAAAACATGACCATAACACTCGAGAAGCGAATACTTAAGTACAGTGTACCCGGGGGGGTAGAACACCTTGAAGGAAACTAATCGACCCTGAGACTCGGGGCAACGAAAAGGTGGGTGCCCAGGTAGATAGTTTACACGTCTAACGTTAAACTCTATGAAATATCATCCTGGCCTATTGGGACCATGTCGAATGTCTTGAGGGAGGCAGCGCATGGGATTGTGCCCCAGGTATCGACAGTGTTCGTCACGACTCACGCGGGCTCCACTTGTCGCATCCCGTGTACCGGTTGTTGGAGGGCACGTTATCGTACAGAATGCCGACTTGCGTTCCGGGGATTCGACGTTGCCGAGGAGACCCGCCTCCACTTCCTCCCGCGCCGCCATCGGGGGCTTGGGTGGGGAAGCTGGGGAGGTATGTAGGGCCTGACACTGGCGACTCAGGCCTATTCGAGAACTTCAATGTTGGGCTAACGCCGGGGCGGCGGGCGGTCCCGAACCCGCGCGACTATAGTCTAGAGAAGCGCCCCTATCCGCCGTAAGGTGGCTGGGCTTGTAGTAGCGCGGGAAGGCGCCTTGGCGGCGGTACATTGCCATTATTCTTGTTGTGGGGATGCTGTTGGTCTGCGGCTAGTTCGCATCATCCTCTCGTGTATCCATGGAGCTGCGTATCGCCGACGCTGACTGGGCTCGGAGGATGAGATAGTTCCTCGCTCTAGTACCAGGACCAATCCGCGTCGATCTACACCGAAGACCGCCGAGAGGGCTTCGGTCAATGTGACGGTGAACTGCTCTGCCGGGCCTGCCGTCGAAGTCTTGCCGCGCCGCCACCAACCATTGGTCACATGCAGCAAGCTAATCAGTTACTGCTATACATAGCACGGGCAGGCGATGAGCTAGGTGGGGAGAGCGGCAGCACAACCCGGCTGCGAGAAAACGGGGGGTTCTACCAGTTCTGAGGGGGGACATCTCGGCTAGGCGAATTGAGTCAAGTCAGAGTTCCAGAAATCGATCAGCCAAGATGGCTTCGTCCTGGCTCGCCCATGTCTGTGGAAGCGTCTTGAGGAGTCATCGCCACACCAAACCCTGCTGTAAGAATGCAAGGACTTGACAGTAGAGCCTAGAACAGGGACCTATAATGAAGCGACGGGCTCCTTCTCTGCGTTATCGTGCGCGGCTACGGACCAACTGACATCTTTGGTGAGCGTGGCGTCAACCAAGCCCTTAACCTTTCCAAGGGAGAAACCGAAGGGCTAATGCGATCGGACGAACTCTTCATACTCATTAAGCCTATTGGCCATGGATTTGGTGTAACAGGCTTTGCCTCGGTTACGTGCCGCCGATTGGGGGGCTAGGGCACTACTCGAGTCGAACCCATTCCCGCGGTCTCAATATCCAGGCCTGCTTTTTGTATGGCAGGCTGTGTATCCCGAGAGACGGCGCTGCTTCGGTTAGTCTTACGAGATGCGCCGACGGTCGCATAAGCCATCCACAAGAATGATTGACAAGGTGGATAAAAATAATACGTTACATGGCTGTGACCGATGGTGAATGCACGTTCTCGATATGCCTCAACAATCCCATACGACAAGAATGTGCATGACGTATTGTGCAAAATAGACGAACCATGTGGAGAGAATCCGGCAGGAGCTGGCGGCCGCTTCACAGCCTTATGACTTCATCGGGCGGCCGACTGGTGTTCGTTGACCAAGCTGAAAGAAGCTTCATGACTGTAGCAGAGACAAGCCGCCCGAGACATGCTGTAATTTTCCGCCGGTTCTCTATCGAAACTGCCGAAGCGGTCGGTCGGCTTACCTGAGGAACTCATAGGGATGCAGTCGGTCACATACATATGTATGGACATACGATAATGCTGAAAGATCGACATATAAGATCGGAGCTGACATTCCCTCTGCCAATGATGCAATAATGTGAGCTTTGCTACTAGCAAGGCATCAATGCATAGGGTTCGCCATGTTTCTGAGGTTAGCTCGCACACTCGCCTGCGATAACAAGCAATTTGGGCCGGGAATAGTGACGCAAGGGCGCATGCTATAGTGGGCAGCGCGAAGGGTCCTACAGTAGCGTAGCAAACACCCCGCTGTGGGGAGAAGAAATCCCAAATCCCAACATGAGCCAAGATAGTCGTTTAGGTCGCGGCCCGGTAAGTATCGACATCATCATTGATAACCGCCGATTTTGAATACGAGGTCGACCAGAAAACTGAGTCGTAGGGCAACCACCCACGGTCCTGCATATGCACGTCGTGTTGGTCGGGATTCGGACTCATCCAACGGCAAACAATCTACTAGTACATTCACCAACCCCGCCTATTTCTTAGCGGCCGAAATCTTCAGGATATTCAGCGCCCGGCACCTTGGTAGGTAGATTGAGTGTCAGCATCGATGAGGTCATCCGCGCTGGAGACTTCGAGAATCGGTAGTATTTTCACGGCTGCGATAGATCTGGACCCTATCGCTGCAGAAAGTAGGTGTATGAGTTCACCTAGAATCTATCTCGCCTGGAGATGCGTAAGAAGGGCATTTATCTGTTTACTTCAGGTGAAAGTAGTGTAGAATATGAAGACGCGAAAGAAAAGAAGAGCGAACTTCAAAGGAGACACAGTTGCTTGGCGTTGTCGAGGCAAAACAGAGGGTAACAGTGCGTTTCAGCCCTGTGAGTATGATGGAGAGCACACTTCGAGCACGACGACTGCACAAGAGGGCAGCAAATATCGAACCGCAGCCGAGATCAGTCAATGCATTGCTGCGCCCCCTTCCTAGCACAATTGCGACCTTCAAGGTGCACCCATCAAACGCGCGGCGTAAAATCGGGCTTCAAAATAAGCTAAGGTCTATATCTAATCTAGGTAAGATGTGATTGACCCTTTAATTTCCCCGAATCGCCAAAATAGGGGCATCCTTCTGGGACATGGATGTGTGTATGCAGGCTTGTCGCACTCATTGGACTCGATGAAAAATTGCTTTCTACGTCGTTATTCTCCTTGGTGTAGAATATAGAAGCTGAGTTCCAGTCCTGCTGAAGAGGGTCACAAGCCCTGGCTTCCGATCCTTCGGAGTGCGACGTCGTGTTTGGCAGCAGCTCAATACAAGCAAATTTGCAAAGATGAGTGTATTGAAATGGGCAGAAAGGGAAGTACTGCACCACTTTGACTATCCCCGGTCACGGTCGGCAATATCCATTTCTAGTACTAGCTAGGGTAACTTGCTTTCGACTTGTTACTACGTTGTATTACTGTGTAGCTATCCGCAAGTCCGAACGAGAAGTGGTGATCAGGAATTTACCAACAACCACCTGACAGCAACGTCACCGTTCTTCTCTGCGGTTGTCGACGGGATCGCGATGGCGCCGATGGGCCCCTCAAGCGCCGGGTGCATTTCTTGCATACCGATCCGCTAGGACAAGTTGATGGGTGATAAGCCGCATCGTGGCATAGTCCAACTAGAATAGCCACAGGCTGCGGAGCGCGGCGACTGACTTGGCTTCCTTGGCTTCTTAGGCGGAGTGGAGCTGGAGACGGTCCAGTCGCTACGAGGCGATCGTCATGCACTAGACCGTATGAAGCATGTCATCAATAATAATGGGCGAAGCCATGACCGCATTTTCCACCTTCCACTCGTATTCCACCTGCCTTCTTCTGTCAGTCCCAAGCCTCATTTGGCAGAAGCTATTGCCCATCAACTCTTCCGAGGAAGCGCCCCTTGCGCCCCGGTCGTCCGCTGGTTGGCACTCTCCACCCAAGCCCCCAAAGTGCCAAATCCAGCCATGTTGTGACTTGACCCTGGACGTGCAACATCTAGGGTTGTGACAATCACTGCCCTTAGGGATCTGGCAACGTCAATAATCCCACAAAACTATCCACTTGGCACTTGGTTTAATGACATGATCGCCCTCTTTCCACGAGATATGTGGGCTCTCCCGGCTGTTTAATAAGGTCTTGAAAGGAGTACTTCCGAAGGTTATTTGAAGAGTCAAGCATCCGCCGCCCTGTCAGTCCCCTTTCGCTCGGTCAAACTCCCTTCCCAGGACAGCTCAGGACCGCGGTTTAGGAAGACCACATCAATCGGCGAACATGCGGTTCTCTATTACTTCTCATGTCCTATACGGCGCCGCCGTCGCGTCCGCCTTGAACATTCCCAACAGGGGGCTGTTGAGCGGAGTGAAGGAAGATCTAGATGGATTGACGGAGGACCTGCAGAAACTGGCGCTTCCCTTGGACGTGTTCGGTGAATTCGACACGATGACGCTCGAAGAAGCCCAGGCCGGCGCCGCCGCTGATAAAGACACGGACGCCAATAATGATGAGCTCTCGTCGCCCGCCTCCACGGACGAGTTCACTGCTCAAGCTGCGTGCGCGAACCCCAGGATCCGAGTCGAGTGGCGGAACATGAGTGACGCCGACAAGCTGTCGTTCGTCAATGCCGTCAAGTGTCTGATGGAGAGGCCCCCGTCGGGTAACTTCAGTCCCTCGCAGAGCAAGTACGAGGACCTCGTGGCAGTGCACCAGCGGATGACAGACCGCATCCACATGAGCGGCCTGTTCCTCCCGTGGCACCGGTACTACACCTGGGTGTTCTCGGGACTACTCCGCGAGGAGTGCGGCTACACGGCGCCCCTGCCCTGGTGGGATGAGGTGCGCGATGCCGGCAACTTCGCGGGCTCGGGCTTGTTCACCGACGAGTACTTCGGCGACCTCCCGCCCGCAAACGGCGGACGGGGCACCTGCATTGAGAACGGCGTGAGTACCATTCTGATTAGACGGGGACCACTGGAGGGAACCGGCCACTAACGGCGGTCATGCAGGCCTTTGGCGGTACAATTTTGAACATCGGACCAGGCGCCACGAACACACCTCACTGTCTCGCACGAGCGGTAGACGAGAGGCAGACGGCGAACGTCAACCAGGCTTTCGTCGACAGCTGCAACTCCCGGACCACGTATTCCAGCATGGAGAGCTGCAGTGAAATGGGGTAAGTCTGACACAGCGGGAGCCCTCCCTCTTATAATTACCAGATCCCAACTAACACGACGATCCACAGGCCGCACGCCTATGGCCACAACGGCATCGGCGCCGTCATGGCCGCCGTCTCGGGTTCCCCTGGCGACCCGGTCTTCTTCCTGCACCACGGCTTCGTCGACCGCATGTGGCGCAAGTGGCAGATCAAGGACAACTCGCGCCTGCGGAACATAAGCGGCTGCGCGACGCCTGGCGACAACTGCGAGCCCCTGACCCGTGACACCGTCCTGAGTTCCATGGGGCTGAGGCGCGATGTCACCGTCGGCCAGATCCTGGATATCTATGAGCCCTTCCTGTGCTACCTGTACGACTACTAGGCGGATCCGCCATCTCTCTGTATCGTCTGCTTAGGATCTGCTGTATCATATTCTCTTGATTTTTCCCATTTTGTATATTCGAATATATTCGGTCGGAGTTGGGGAGTTACGCCATGGCAACAAGCCTATTCTTGACTGCTTATACCAACGAGTGCAATCGCTTGTTTGTATACCCGAAGATTGGCAGTCCTTTCACTTCTTGTTCCTAATTAGTTCTTGATCGAATCGGTCAGCTACTGCTACTAATTGACGTGCTTCGACCGTGGACGCCCGACTTACACGGGACTAATAACATGTGGATCGATCTCGGTGCCCGACAGCTCGTGAATTTCGCCCAGACACTCTGACTTGATACGAAGCGGGGATAGCTCTTGAACGTAAGCCCCCCTTTCCTGTATTTCTAAGTCAAAATTATCTTCTGTCCTAGTGGTTTCGCAGTCAGGAGAGTGAAGATAGGGCTCCAGAACCGGCGAGGGGGCGCCTCCACTCCCACTCGGCCAAATCGGCCACGAGATGAGTCCTCCGAAGCCGAAGAAGAGACAGGAACTAGAATGGATAATTTTGTGCTCATGGTAATATGCAGTCATCTGATTAAGCGTTTGTCGAGAAATCTTTATTTGCACTGAAGAGGTTGTGGTGGTGACAGTTTCGAATTTGGCGTCGAACGTAAGGGGTGGGGGGGTCCGTTTAATGCAAATCACCATACAACTACTACTTATCGGACGACTCATATCGCGCAGCAACCCCCCCGCCACGTTCAATATCTATTTCCCCGGAGGATTATCAGTCTGTGGACTCACCTATCTACGCACAAGAGCTATCAAAATAATTAACCCCGCCAGTATCAATCTTACTCTCAGTGGCTGTAAACAGAGGTCTTCTCTGTCGAATGGCATTGCAGACAAGCACACGAATACGAGTTCTTGCAGTCAAGAACGTCTTTGGACGTCAGCGGGCAGGATGCGTCCTCTGATGTTCTAGGAATGCTAGGTGATGACTTTGCTGCAAGTTGCGGCCGACCGGATTCTCATATAAGCGGCGATCGATATGCCGTGTATACTGACGCCGGTATGGCCTAATGCATGGCGAACTTTGCACGGTGGCTGGGATGGAGCAAAGGCCGAAAAAGCTCCCAAGTTTCGCCCTTATGGCATTGAGCCATCAACCTGAATTTGCCAGCAATGGCTCCAGCATGTAATTGTCCTACAATGAGGCTTTCCCGATAGATGCCGACTTTGAGCATGTGGTTGCAGACTTACCACTGGCGTGACGTTGGAGGTCAGGTCCCCCATGATATGAAAATGTGGACCTGGTAACAGGTAAGGGGGTTCTGGAGGTTCAGGAGTTCAGGGGTTCAGGGGTTCGGGGTTCAGAATCCGCCATGGAGGCTTAGCGGCCTTCAGCTAGGGGGACGCGGGGTTGCTTTCCGAAAGGATACTGACTTCCAGCCAGAAGAGTATCAGGACGCTAAACATCCAATGATATGTGCCTGACGATGTTCCCTTCTTGCTCGTCTCTCGTCACTGATAGGGCCGGCTGTGTGGGTTGTAGGCTTATGTAATGGGGTTGCTAAGCCATCCTGTACAAAAGCTTGGCGGAGTCTAAGGTAGAGTGACGTTTTCCAGTAGCGGCGCGAAGCGCGGGGGTTCTATAAACGTAGCCTGGTGCAACCGTGGAAGGTTCGCAAGACAAAGAGACCTTATGACTATATTAACATGGGCCCGTTGTCCCTTACCACTGCCTGTATAACTCTGATTAACGCGGCGGCGGTAACGGGTAGAGGCATGGTAGCTTTCATTCGCAATTACCGCGAAGGGAGAGACGATCTCGCGCGAGTCCACGGCAAATTACCGGAGCTGCAGATAGTTCCTTGAGCTCCTGAAGGATGACACGACGGCAAGCGAGCAGCAGGGATACGAATGTCCCTTCGAACTCGCGTAATATCGATTGTCACCAACTGCGCTACAGCAACAATCAAAATCGACCGGGGTCCTCGAGAAACATCAGGTCAGGACTGGCGCCTCAAAATGGGCAGTCACTAGTAGGTCGGAAGTTGAGGGTTTATACGCGGGCCTCGAGGCGCATCGCTAAGCCCTGGACGTGGCTGTCGATTTGATAACCATTACCATAACGCAAGCGGCTAAAGGAGATACTGCAGCGATCCGTATAGAGATTATGGATATTAGATAAGGTACGAGCCAGATCACTAAGATTATCCAGGAGCTAGCTAAGATAAAAGCTCGCATCCGGAGATGAAATCCCGAGTGCTGTCTCTGGTCAGTTCGACATATTGCAGAGATATCTGGACCACCTTACTTCGTATGCTGAGGCTGTCTGCGAAGACCTAGAATGGGAAGATCCGGATCAAGACATTCCGAATATTCACGAGCCGGCCCAGACCGCCCAAGCTCCGCCAGAGCCCTCTTCGGGTTCGGACTATCAACTTGCATCAAGGCCCACTAGTGCCGCGAATACCGCGGCCACAACAGCAACAACCTCCACAGATGGGCTAGAAGCACACTACCAACGGAGCGGGGGCGCTCACCAGGATGCTATTAATAAATCTGCGAACTAAACGGATATTGGGCTATATAATGGGAAACCACCACTCAGCGAGGTAATTCATCCCCTTTCATAGGATATCCCTTCCAATCTGACCAGCCTGATGCAACATTTACACCAGTGTCATGATTCATAGCTGTGGACGCGCATAAAAAGATAATGGTGGTAGGAGATTCCACTTGCGGAAAGACGTGCCTGATTGTGTACGTGTCTCGGGGATCCGTAGGGGCATTTGGTTTATCATACGCTACCCGACGGTTCAGAGAATGCATTTTCGAAGAAATAGGTTTCCCAATTCGGTCCTACAAAGAGTTTATTGATGTGCAGGACTTTTGAGCCCACTATGTTCAAAACCTATCGTTCCTATGTCCAGCTAGGCAAGACGAAGTTAGATCTTACAATATGTGACACTGGCGGGATGGTATGTTATATTTATCTGGAAATATTTGTGTGCTCTGACTCCGATGTTATCCTGCTCTGTTTCAAGATCGGAAGGCCAGATTCACTCCGCAATATATACAGGGGTCGAAGCAATTCCACCGAAGTCCACGGATTGCAAAGTGGATTGCGCAATTGCCAAGCCCACGCCACCCATTTAGCCCTTCCTGAAATGGACGTCCATCCATTTGAAGCTATCGTGGATGGACATCGTGTCCATAATAAGTGGTCCTTGTGGCGGTATAGGTCCCGCTGTTAGTGAAGCCTAGTTATATAAGTGGTGATACTAACAGGTGGCTGTCTATACCGCCACATAAAGGGTCCTACCTACCCGGAAACGTCTAACGTTTTAACCTATTACTCCCTTATAACTTTGGACAGACTTGTCGCCTGATAATAAAAGTGGCATATTTAAAATCCTTGATTTTTTGCGGTCATTTTAATACCGGGCTTGGCCTAAAGAGACAGCTGTATCGTTAAATATAAGTTACCTATCAACAATTATGTTATTCTTATTCGGTTTTTAAATACAAAATATGTTAATTTTACGACAATTTAGCTCCTTTAGCCATATATAACAATTGAAATAATAAGAGTGATATCATTATGAAGCTTTCGATTAGGGCAATTTAACGGTAAAGCCGGTTCTTTTTTGCGATTTTATTTGGCTGCGATTTCGAGGGTGCAACTAAATTCGGAAGGGTTAAAGCATGGAGCTGTTAGTGAGACTACTTAAAAGGGAAACAGGATTATTGTACGCAACATATAGGGCTCATACATTTTAAGTACGTTTCCGATATATTTTTGATTTTCCGAAATAACGTACGGTTCTTCGCAGGAGCCATATACTAACATTTCGATACCTATGCAATAGCTTCCATTTTTAGCCCAGGCCCTGCTAGCCCAGGCCCTTTTAGCGCGGTACTTTTTACATCATTTTTCTAGTAATTTATTAAGAAATTCATGTAGCTGTTACTAACCTGCGAAGTAATGCAAGGCTTCAATTGGACGATTTACGCGTTCCGCGATCCATACATACAGAAATAACACCTACTTTAACACCAAAGAACGTTTCTCAAGATACCCAAAGTCGTCCACGTATATCCACTGATGGCCATCCATATGGGAAAATCGCCAGTTCCATCCATATATTTTAGTATGGTGGTGGATGGACGTCAATCCACTCCACGGGGGTGCTTCGTGGCGTGGATTGCATTGCTTCGACCTCTGAATATATATTACACAGTGCGTATAACCAGCCGATCAACGCATATCATCCTGGACACTCATCAAACTACAGTGGACGACGGAAGTTCATAAGAACTGCTATGGAGTTCGCGTTATCCTTGTAAGGGTAAACTCCGACCTGAGGCATGACCCAAAGATTATCGGAGAGCTGTGGTGCCGGAGCAGGTAGTCATCTCTTATCATTGACTGGTGGTGACTAAACTGACCGGACTTCAGGGAGAAATGACGAAACCGGATAGCGGGATTACCATACCTTGAGTGTTCTGCCCTCACTGGCGAACGGGTTACGGAAGTGGTCCTGAAAGCTACCGAAGTATCTCTTGCCTCTAAAAATGGCAGGTAGAGGGAGAAACGGGAGCTGGGGCTCGAGTCGTCTCTGGATAAACTCTGTATGGCCAAGCATACTTAGTCTTTTTAAGCTAGGCAGCTCTATTAAACAGGGCTTCCCTGAGGCACTGCCGAGCATACTTAGGAGGTCGTCGGCGCCATACCTCCCTCTTATGAAGGGGGCTAAAAACATCTGGGGGGGACACTGCTACTCTAAATTACCATCCACACAGTCAAAATATAGTCAAGGAATGACATACCATGCTCCTAGCAGAACTGTGGCAATGTTCCGACTCAATGCTGACTTCTGGTGTCCCAGAAGAGAGAAAGCAACCAGAATCTCGTACGGGAGCAGTAGGATAATCTACTATGCTTGTTTTCATTTTAGGATTCAACAGCCAAGGAAGAAATAATCATCCTCGTCTAACGCATTTTTATTTTGACTGCGGATTCAAACCCCAATCTGGAACCGTTGAGTCCGAACCCCTTGCACATACGGAAGGAGAGAGCATCCAATAGTCTCCCGCTAGGGTTCTATCTATTTCAACTAGCAGTCTCTCGGAAAAGCCGTAGAATCCAAGATGCATCGTTATCCGGCGGCGGGGCCTTCTTGGCATCGACGTTCCAATATCCCAACAGCCTCTACATCACAATTAGCAATTGCATGATAAGGAAGGACCCCAGAGTGTCAGGCGTCTTGAGTTGAGTGTTAAAGGGATCTTGTAGTAGCGTGTCATAAACGTTAAGACAGGCAAGGGCGAGGGATAAAGACCCTCCAGACACTTACCTGTTGCTCCATAACGTGTACCTCTTCGGAGGCCTCTGTGCCAGCTGGCAAATCACTGACCACCAACTCCGGATGTATCGTGCAGATGCTCATGAACCCCCTTCTCAGTTCTCCGACATGTGGTTGAGGCTTCAGTTTCTTGAAGTCGAGTTTTGCGCCGTTGCTACAGGCATTGGTGATGTCGAGCCTGCTGGCGATCCCCATGATATCGTTCATTACGGAGGAATGACGGAATTTTCTGCCAATTTCGCTGGCCGACTCGAATTCGAAGCGAAAGCGTTGCGGCAAGGCGAGGATTTGCTCATGGAGCTCAAAAGCCACTCCGAGGAGGTCCTCTTCAACCGCTCTTTCGAACTCTAGCTCCTCATTCCGGGAAGCGAGGAAGGGGATCAAGCTAGCTAGCCTCTTTGCCATGCTGTTAAGAGCCCTGCGGCGCACGTCCTGCGTCTCTTGATTCGCCATCTGTCACGGAAAAGGGCCCCCCTATTGAGCCCATTAGAGCTTCAGGGATCATTCGGAACAACGTTGATCCTCTCCGGAGCCCTATATCAGTGGATCACCCACAACTAGTGGGATCACCGGGTTTCTAGCTTTCTAGATATCAGACAAGATCAATATATCCTCAAGAGCTGTGCACCTGCTCCCTAGTAAGTGCGACAGTTATGACCCCGGTAGCGCTTCGCGCCAAGATGCTAGTTGGTCTAGCGGTAAGTAGCGTTCGTGTTAAACAAGTTCCCTGCACGAGTTAAACCTGCCCTGGCGCGGCTTGGCACTGATCAACGTGGCTTGAGGGCTAGGGTTCGATCCCACAGATGGGCAAAAAAGGCGCCATAGAGGACGAACGGAAGACCCAATATGTAGCACGATTGATGCAGATATAGCCCTGTCGGCCAATATCTGGGGGGTGTGTCGTGGGTATATATAACGCTATTGCTAGAAACGCAATAGCGGCGTCGCTTTTGCGACACCATCATAGCGTAGTATGACTCTGCGACCCATCTGTCGATTTGGAGCGGTTCTATGATGGTTAGACAATATCAATAATGTCTGTAGTGCTGTTTGGCACATACCTTGATTCTGCTTCCGCATAGTCTCCGCCATGCTCTCGATGAAATCAACGGCCTGGGTCCTGACCCTGTAGATCGGTTTCTGGAAAAGCTCCTCTTGTAGAAATCGAGAAATGAAGGCAGTAAGGACCTCCATCTCGGTCTCCGGCCAAGCCGTCGCGTTCTTAATATCCTGATCACGCTGGACTGCAACCGTGAACGGCTCCACCAACGCAGGGTCGGCCCGGAACCGCTGGAGGAATTGTCTCTCGGCTGCCTGATCGATAACCCTCGCCAGCCATGAGCCAACCCATGAGTCAAGGCGAGCAATCAAGTCGCGGTATTTCTGTGATTGATCTCAGCCACTGGTAACATCACGGGAAAAGGAGCTGGTGTGGCATACGTCGCCGCCTGTGTCCCCGAGGAGTCCCGTACGAGTGGGCTTCAGACTGATGAGTTTCGAACGCATCATTTGCATCTCCTTCATAAGCTTGGTGTTCTCCGCGCCAGTTGCTTGATTGATCTCCTGGAGGATTTTGTTCCTGTCGGCAAGCTTCCTGTTTTCTTCCTGAAGCTCGCGATATTGCCTGCTCGTGTTACCACTGCTTGCGGGTAAGTGTGCTGGCCTGTTTCTGAACAGCTTGTCCCCGGACTCCCTGACGAAATCGCGGAACTCCTTCCTGAATTGCCCCAACAGCTGCATGGCGTTATTCTGACCGACATCGGACTTGCTTTCTATTAGTCTCAGCCGATTCTCGACGTCTCTCTGGCCTCGTCCAATCTCGCCCCTCATATGGTCCATAAATTGGTGGACGCCACCGAGGTCCCTTACCACCCGCTCCATTACAAGCTTTAGCGTGTCCAGGAACTCTTTATCCAGTGCAGAGAAACTTGATTGGCTTACGCTAGGCCCTGGTGCGTCTTGTTGTCTCGAAGACGCCGGCCGTCTACGGGGTCTTCCTGAAGCTGGTGCACGGCGATTATTATTAAGCATCTTATCTTGACGTCGATCGAACCATGAGCCCCAGTCGCGCCTCAGGCGTCTGCAAGGAGTTCTTATGTTAGTGAGAAGAAGTAGGGCAGCTTTGGTCATAGGTAGCAGAAAATGAACGGCGTTGATCATCTTACGTTGCGTCATGCTTTGCGGCAGGATGTGGCTCCACGCTGCGAGGAAGGCCAGGAGCAATTGCAGGATAGGATACTCTCTTTTTGGATTCATGTGACTTGTTCGGATCACCCAGACCCATAAGCGTTTCCAAGATGCCCATGTTCAAAGAATTCATGGCTATGCCACGTTGCGCTCTGGCTTTTGGAATGGGGGGTTGACGGAGGGTTGCCGAGGCCAAGTTCTTGGGCCGGAGGCGGCTCACGATTTATATTTCCCTCCGAATTCGCTTGCACAAGCTTCATCCCGAAAGCCTTTGTCACTTTGACTAAGTTCAAATTTGCATCGGTTGATAACATTGTTTAAAACATCTATTTGCAACAGAAGTGAGTCGGGGGGGGGGGGGGGGGGGGGGGGGGGGGGGGGGGGGGGGGGGGGGGGGGGGGGGGGGGGGGGGGGGGGGGGGGGGGGGGGGGGGGGGGGGGGGGGG